>JADLZL010008046.1:0-25489 GCA_015844335.1 Chrysopogon serrulatus
ACAAGATAACACACTAGTCTAGGGCTTTATCTCGACAAATTCCATGAGTTTTGCATATTCTGTAATTTCCTGTGGTGATTTTAAAAGTTGAAAAAAGAGGGATTCTAACGCAAAATAACCACTAAACTTATCCGCCACTAAGGACATCACGGGAAGACTCAAGAAGACTCCAAGACACCGGAAGGAGCGGGGGGGAGAGGTCGCTGTGGGGGGCCGGCCGGCCCCATACAGCCGGCGGCGCCCGGCTAGGGTTTGCTCCCCCCTTCTCGGAATGTTCCTCCACCGCCTCCAAGGATGCATCTCGGCCCCACGCTACGCCGGTTTGATCCCGCGGGCGCACGCCAAGCATCCCACCGACTATAAATATGAGGGTAGACCCCCCCCGGAGAGAGCCAATTCATTATTCATCAAGGTCTCAAGCCATCAAGCATCAAGAGCCTTCAAGTTCATCAAGAGCCTTCTAGTTCATAGGATTAGCTAGCTAGATTAGAAGTAGAGGAGATCTAGTTCTTCATCGGATCCGAGCCCCCGGGCGCCCGGGCCGAGAGCGAGAGTTCGGTAATAGATCTAGTTCTTAATTACTTTATTGTATTCATTATTCAGATTAGGGAGACTTTTACTCTAAATATATTCATATGTTCTTAATTGCAATAGTCATTGTTTACTTTGATTATATGTCTAGTTTAGTTACTTTCGATCTTATTGAATTCATGTAATTGCTCGTATAGCGTTTATCCATATGTACAATGGGTAGATGATAGGCTATATGTAGACGTGGTGTCTAGATGTCTTGTTTATCGCGAGTGCACCCCGATATGCCGGGACGTGTGGTAGTCTCACGTAGGTGACAGCCTACGTTAGTTCCTCCGTAGTCCACCCCCCCGTATGTAGGACTAGCATGGGCACGGTCGCGAAGGAGGTGACTTAGGTCTTAATACCCTCATTAGTTGATGCCTCTTTACATGCAATGATGATTTAGGTTGATTTAGCAATGATTACTAGATGTAGTTGCACTAATTAGAGTTATTCAATTGACGAAGTTATAGACCTATCTCCGTAGTTTATCCAATGGCTAGCTATGATTATGACTAGTAAGATGCTCGATGATTATCTTTAATTATGATATTTGATGATTATGCTATCACCCGCATTTATCTTTATTTATCTTGTGACCTCTCGCCTCGTTATAAGTAGAGTATACGACTTAGGTAGTATTGCTTATCATGTCCACATAGTTTCACATCAATATGGCAATAATAGTTTATTACATAGCTTTCCCCAGAGGTATAATTATAAATCGACAACCCGGAGACTTCCCTAGGTAAAATGCTACAACGGTATAATTATCCGTCCGCTTGCGTAACCCATTAGTTTACATTTATATCTTATTCATATATTTTATCTCGCCTAGTCACAATAGTACAATATAAATCTATGTTAATTTCCTAGCAATATAATTGGGGATGACAACCTACTTCATGTTTAGGAATGTTAGTAATTCAAGAGTGACTAGTTGCTAATGACAAGTAATTATATACCAACCATTTCTCTGGGGTCATTGCTAGAGTAGGGTTTATCTCTCGCTTTTTAGTAGTGACGTTAGAAATGCCAACAAGCATTTTTGGCGCCGCTGTCGGGAAGGCACAATAAACTTAGAACATATTGATGACCTATATACACATGGATAAAGTCATATTACCAATCGATCTCTAACTCTATCGTACACCCTTCGTTGTTATCATTTTCTTATCTTATGTGTGGTGATGAATGAATGGTTTTTTTCTTCCAAAGAACTTTACCGACGATCCGAGAAACTCCTTAGAAGGAAAAGGCTTGCGTAAATAAGGGAGAAATTCGAGTCACCATCAAGAACACCCTTTTGTCGCTCAAGCTAACTCTTCTGAGGAGCCGCCCAACACCGGAAGAAGAATTCAAGAAGAAGTAGAAGAACAAGCGTAAGAGTATTTAGGTGAAAACCTAGCTCCCCGTGGTTTGAAGACATGGCCGAGAAGTCACCGCGAGAGTTCTCTCGCCCCAACAACAAAGAAACATCCTGACCGACCAAAGAAATAACACCGGGGAGAATGGATTCGAGCTCAAGCCCGCTTCCTCATCACCATGGTTCAAGCCAGCCAACCCTGTGGAAAAGGACATGAAGATGCAAGTGCACACTTACAACACTTTCTAGAAATCTGCAAAGACCTTCACTATCGAGGAGTATCAAAAGATGCTATCTTACTCCGTCTTTTCCCGCTCTCATTATTGGGGAAAGCCAAGCAAAGCTGGTTCTACATCAACAAAGATAAGCACACTACATGGGACCTATGCTCGATCGCTTCCCCGGCAAAATTCTTTCCTACGCCCAAGACCAATGCTCAAGGTGGGAAGATTTCAAGTTTCCAACAACAACATGATGAATCATTCATCAAGCATGGGAAAGATTCCGTAACTATATTGAAGACCTGCCCTCATCATGGGATAGAGGAGTGGCTATTAATGCAGACTTTCTATCACGGGCTTATCTCTAGCACCCGTGAGTCTATTGATGCCGCAAATGGGGAGCTTTCCCCGTCACTAAAGCTCACCGATGCTAAAGCACTTCTCGAGAAGATGGCCTCAAACTCAACATGCAATGAAGAACGACTCAACCTCGCAAGAAGGGAGGAGGAATCCATCATCTCAAGGAAGCCGACATGGTCACCGCTAAGCTAGACCTCATCATGAAAAAAAGCTCGATATCGAGAAGAAGGAAGTCATGCACGCCAATGATTCCCATATGACATGTGAAGAATGTGGAGACTACGGGCACTCACCGCCGGGCTTGCCCTACACCGCAAGAGGATGTGAACTTCATCAACAATAACACCTACTATCGCCCTCAAAGAAAATCAAGGGTGGAATCAACAACCTCGACAAGGTAATTACCAAGGTAACAACCAAGGTAACAACTTTAATAATTATAACCTTCCGCCTTTGAGAGAATTAGTTACTAGTCAATCCAAACTACTAGATCAAATGACTAGGAAGCTAACATCAAATGATAAAACTTTGGAAAACATACATGCTAGAATGGATACTTTTGTTTCTCGCCATAAAGAATCAAAGATAGCTTTAATAAAATGTTAGAATCACAATTAGCTCGCTTAGTCGCTGTTCCTCCACTAGAGAAAGGCAAGATTCCGTGCCAACCGTAAGATTTAGAAACCGCTAACCTTGTTGATATTCATAATGCAACCCAATATCATATTGAGCCCGGCAGATGTACAAAGTGGATTGACCACTCTCTACCGTAGAAGATGGGAGACCCTCGAAGACCCGTTATTCCTATCTCCATAGGATGCCACAGTTTTCCAGAGGCTATCTCGCGACTTCGGCGCAAGTGTCAACATCATGCCCAAGGTAATTTATGAGAAAATATTAAATGATCCCCCGTTGTACACAAACATGCGCTTGCAGCCTTTGCAGATCACCCATTTGCTACCCCGAGGGAGTACTAGAAGAAGTTGTTATTAGAGTGGGGGCAATCATATGTCCCAGCTTGACTTCGTGGTCATGGAGACAGGAGTAGATGAGAAGGCACCCATCATTTTGGGCCGACCATTCCTATGCACAACAAAAGCCATCATCTATGCGGAGTTTGCCAAGATCGCCCCCGGCCCATCAAAGACAAGAAGGAGAGATTCACATTCAAGAACCAGATCCCCGAAAAGCTCCCCGCAGCCCCCGGCAATTTCAAAGCAACAAGAAGAGCAAGAACAAAGAACCAATGCCAAAGAAGAAGAACAATAGAAATAAATGTAAGATGGAGGAGGACCAAGCATGCACCGAGGAGACAACTCAACTAATCACCGCCTCAACACGTAAAAAACGATCACGCACTACCCAAGCCATTTCCAATCAAGAGAGGTGATCCAGTGTCCCAATCATTGAATGCACTATCAAAGACACCACCTTTCTCACACCGCCTCGCGATTAATCGATCGCCGCAACGTAATGTCAAAGGTGTATATGATGAATTATTTAATTTACCTTTATACCCAACATGTATTCGGCTGCGTATGGCGGACCAATCACTAAGGTTCCCCTCAAGGAATAGTCAAGGATGTCATGGTAAGAATTCAAGGACAATATATACCGCAGATTTTCTAGTCCTTGACATGTGGAGACGATGATTCCCCGATCCTCTTGGGAAGACCGTTTCCTCTACACGCTAACGCCAACATCTACATTGGGTCCGGACAAATCCACTTCAACCTACCTACCGGAAAGGTACCGTCAATTTAGAACATTAAATAACCATGAGCGTGCCGTAGAAGCAACGCAACAGAGAAGACGCCAAGCACACCGCCGCCGCCAAATTTCACTGTGGATGGGAAGACTTTCCCCGGCAAGATCGTGAAATATGAAGATCGCTTCCCGCAGCAAGAAGAGAACAAACAAGCACCTCGCCGGAATAGCCGGGCGTAAGAAGTCGAAAAGGATGGACCAGACGCCAAGGAAGAAAAAGGAGGAGATCTTAGCACGATTAGAAGCGTGGGAGAAAGAAAACAAAGATGAAGAGCAAGAGTTAGAAGAGAAAGAAGCAAAAGAGACCAAGCAAGATGGAAGGAGGCACACGACGCATCACCGCAAGATGGGGAGTTGATCGAGGTTACCTCAGACGATGAACTCACCGAGTAAGTGCTCACTGCCTAAGTCCCGCCGGGTAGACTTTAAATTCGCACCCTAGCCATAAGGTCGAATGGTAGCTATCCCATTAAATGCATTAGTAAACTCAATTTATTTAGTAGCATTATCTGCTCATATATTAAAAAAAATAATAAAAAAATATTTATTGCATTATTCATGGCATCATAAAGCCCCATGTGGATACCCTATGGCATTTTTCCGAAGGAATACCCACGTGGTGGCATAAAAAAAAATAGAAAAAAAAAAAAAATGGAATCCTCGCTTAAATTAGACAACATAAAAATAACTCATAAAGGTAATCAATTACTCTTTTGGCCGACCGCTAACCCATTATTCAATTCGAGCCTCGAAGTTTTGGTTTCTTGTGGAGTATTTATGCAGAACAACATTATAGCAAGGAGGGACTATCGCTGGTGACCACCGGTTCGCTATTAGCTGGTCCGCTCTAAAAGGAATCTACACCGATATTGCGATCATCAAGCTTTGGGGAGGAGCATCCCCTAGTTATCGTGACTACACCTAAGCGATTTTTGAGTCTACTTTATATAATCATAAAATACCAAAAAAATATGTGGGCACATGAAGGTCCACAAGGTCATAGAGTCTTTTTGTTAGAGTTTAATTTAAAACTATAAAAAGATATATAACTAATAAAACCAAATAAATATTTAGTTCTATATTTATTAGAGTATAATTAGTCCAAGGCTAGAGCTATTAAAATTGATGAACACTAAAATTGTTTTGGATGTGATGAATAGTTGCTGTTATAATGCTTACTAAAGTACCTACTTGCCAAACTTAAAATCTCCTTGGTTCTAAGCATTGTTGTTTTAATTGGAGAATTTATTCTCGAACCATTAATTGTGGAGGTATAAGCTTGCGCTAAGTCTAGGTAGTTGATTGATATGATTCATAAAGGTTGAGTCGCTATTTATCTTCTTCCTAGCATTACTAAGTTTTGGAGATTTTGTTTTTAAAAATTTAAGAAAATACATGATGAGCTCTCGTATGACAAATGTGAATTCCTACCAAAGCCAAATTAATATCTTAGAGGATAGGAAAACCCTTTCACATTTAAGCCGCTTGCTTTGCATTGAGTTCACCAACCCGTGTTGTATACCTTATGAGAGTCTTGTCATGCTTTTTAAAACCAAGAATCATTTGCACACTCCAGTTCACATATGCATTATTCCTACTTCAAGGAGTAATTGCAATCATTCACCATACTTCCATACATGTTTATTATAAAATGTTCACCTCCTACACCGGGAGAGGACGCAAAAAATATACACACACCCCCTATAGGAATAACCCCCCGCCTTTAATGCTCTAAGTCCCGATTATATCTCGATTCATTTATTGTATTCAAAGGATACATGTGGCTATGCAAAAAAAAAAAAAAATGGGTACTAGAAAAAAAAAAAGAAGAAAGAAAAAAAGAAAAAGATGGAAAGATAGCAATGGGTACTAGATGCCCGCCCCCGAATAAAAAGAAAATTTTAAAAAGCCCATGTCTTTCCCGAGAAAGATTTTAAAAAAATTAGAAAAGAGCAAAAAGTAGAAATAGGAGTTAGCCAAAAATAACACATATGCACCCATCCACCATATTCCATACACATGCACATCTTGGTTTGATTGTATGCCTCGATTCTCTCGTGGATCCACTAGTTGACTTTACAATACGTGTTTTGCAAGTATGCCTATCCTTGTTAATGCCAATCCTATAAGCTCCACTATATATACCTTTAGCTATAGGGGGCATAACAACATTAACGCCTCAAGAGAGAACCACAAATACCACATACATTGAGAGACTTGAGGGTGTCATACAATTAAGCTCGAAGTTTTATTCTGAAAACCTATCAAAAACTTTAATGTTAGTATTGCAAAGAATTTGAGACATAGCACTTAGCTTAATTGTTCTATCTTTCGATCGCTCAAGACTTATGCAAAAGCCGTGAAACCCCATATTATAGGTGAAATGAGTAAGTTTAAAGATTAGAGCATATATTGTTTGATCCGAGGAAATTTTGTTTGAAAGCATGTGTACCGGAAAGTATAATGATATTGTAGCAACTCCCGATCCAAATACAAGATCAACTAGACTTGGTGTGTTTGCCAAGGACCGGCAAAAGGTAAAGCTTGGGGTATTGTTGTTGACACCGTTAGCGCCAACTTTACTAGGGCTTTTTACCCGATGGACAACAAGATAACACACTAGTCTAGGGCTTTATCCGACAAATTCCACGAAGTTTTGCATATTCTGTAATTTCTGTGGTGATTTTAAAAGCTAAAAAAAGAGGGATTCTAACGCAAAATAACCACGAAACTTATCCGCCATGAAGGACATCACGGGAAGACTCGTGAAGACCCGTAAGACACCGAAGGAGCGAGGGGGTGGGAGGCCGCCAAAGTGGGGCCGGCCGCCCCACCATGGCGCCGGGCGGCGCCCGGCTAGGGTTTGCTCCCCTTCTCGGAATGTTCCTCCACCGCCTCCAAGGATGCATCTCGGCCCTACGCTACGCCGGTTTGATCCTCGCGGCGCACGCCGCATCCCACCGGACTATAAATATGAGGGTAGACCCCCCGAGAGAGCCAATTCATTATTCATCAAGGTCTCAAGCCATCAAGCATCAAGAGCCTTCAAGTTCATCAAGAGCCTTCTAGTTCATAGGATTAGCTAGCTAGATTAGAAGTAGAGGAGATCTAGTTCTTCATCGGATCCGAGCCCTCAAGGCCCGGGCCGGAGCGCGAGAGTTCGGTAATAGATCTAGTTCTTAATTACTTTATTGTATTCATTATTCAGATTAGGGAGACTTTACTCTAAATATATTCATATGTTCTTAATTGCAATAGTCATTGTTTACTTTGATTATATGTCTAGTTTAGTTACTTCGATCTTATTGAATTCATGTAATTGCTCGTGATAGCTTTTATCCATATGTACAATGGGTAGATGATAGGCGATATGTAGACGTGGTGTCTAGATGTCTTGTTTATCCGCGAGTGCACCCCGATATGCCGGGACGTGTGGTAGTCTCAGGTGAGGTGACAGCCTACGTTAGTTCCTCCGTAGTCCACCCCCGTATGTAGGACTAGCATGGGCACGGCCGCCAAGGAGGTGACTTAGGTCTTAATACCCTCATTAGTTGATGCCTCTTTACATGCAATGATGATTTAGGGTTGATTTAGCAATGATTACTAGATGTAGTTGCACTAATTAGAGTTATTCAATTGACGTGAAGTTATAGACCTATCTCCGTAGTTTATCCAATGGCTAGCTATGATTATGACTAGTAAGATGCTCGATGATTATCTTTAATTATGATATTTGATGATTATGCTATCACCCGCATTTATCTTTATTTATCTTGTGACCTCTCGCCTCGCTATAAGTAGAGTATACGACTTAGGTAGTATTGCTTATCATGTCCACATAGTTTCACATCAATATGGCAATAATAGTTTATTACATAGCTTTCCAAGAGGTATAATTATAAATCGACAACCCGGAGACTTCCCTAGGTAAAATGCTACAACGGTATAATTATCCGTCCGCTTGCGTAACCCATTAGTTTATATTTATATCTTATTCATATATTTTATCCGCCTAGTCACAATAGTACAATATAAATCTATGTTAATTTCCTAGCAATATAATTGGGGATGACAACCTACTTCATGTTATGTCGGTGCGAGACAAAGGCGCGTATCATGGTGTGAAGAGAAACAAAGGCGATTTATGAGCGAGGGAGTACTTCCAGCCTATGGGCCTCCTGATATCTCTAAAGTAATGGACTCTGGAGCGAGGGAGCACTCCCGACCTACTCTGCTCCCTGAATATCTCCCCGTGGAAAGGGCCAGATTTAGGCTCCAAATCTCCCCATGGAAAATAAAATGGACTTGGCTCCAAATCTGTCACCTCGGCTTTGAAATGCTACGGCAATCTCTCGACTGGGGAGGGTGGCCTTCCTAGTATGTATCTTGCATCATTTCTGAATCTCGCAGCATAGTGGCTGGACGGTTGCTTCAGTTTTATAATTCCTATAGTTGTTTTACTTTCTATAAATTGAAATTATTATTCTGGTTTATAAGTCATGTCTACTCTAAACAACTACAACATAGTGGCTAAATGGTTGCTTCAATTTTATCAGTCCCGCGGTAATTTTTTCATTAATATTTGTTCCGGGCTCAGAATAGCAACAACCATTATTTGTTCACAATAGCTTGTTTTGGTCAACTGAAATAGATAGTGATTTTGGTTTTAATTTGAATTATTTTTACATCAACTTGGTATTCTATTTTTCATTATTTGTGCCAAATGATATGACAATCTACCATCGGGAGGATAGCATGTGAGTTTTATTTTTGAAGATCTAATCGCATGGATTCTACAAAGAAAACATTAAAAACAAACATAGACACTATATCACTCACTTCATCCGCGGATCTCCTTCAGTACTGAAATGAAAACTACGGATCAAAAAAATCTAAAGAAGTGATTAATGGAGAGATAGGGTGGTTAGAAGCAACCATCCTCTTATTTATAGAGCTATTACATACCCCCAACAATACCTTTAGATATTTTTAGTTGACCATTTAACCCGGGGCAAATGGTCCAACTTGACATCTAAGCATCTAATGGCCATGGGCTATTCAAAAATTTGCTTCACCTTTAACACAAGTTTCATGATAACGCCACGTGCCTCCTCTTGTTCCCACTAGAATTCCATCCGGGTTACGAGGCCCAAACTCAAGAAATTGTCCATCGGGTTATTTTGAAGCCCGAACCACCATACCCCTTTGGAGAAGTGTATCATCTACACCTCCTCCACCATCTTGACACATGTCACTATCAACCTCAATGCTTGATTACCAAGTCATCCAACACCTCCGCTTTTAACTTGGTCAACCATCATTTTTACTTAGTTAACAAGGTCTACTCCTTCGTATGTACTCTAACTTATTGATATCTCCCAAAATGTCAGCCACCAACGGTTAGTCTTCCGGCCATCTTAGTTAACAATTTTATATATGTGTGTTTCAACAGAAAAAACTTTCTATTACCTAGGTAGTTAGGGCTTAAGATAGACTAAAAAATAAATAAAGAGAAATTTTGCCTCTTTAATATTAGATATAAATGCATTACTTTTTGTAGGCTGGTATCCTTGGTTTAAGATTGGAGCTCAGAAAAAAAAATGTTTCATGTCTTATCCTACTAAAATAGCTCTTGATTTCTAAGATATTTATGTGCTTTTATAGAACTATATTTTTTTTTTTCTCCCTTTATTAAAATGAATTAGAAAATAATAAAACTAAAAATGGCCTCATGGGCTCGATTTCTTATGAGTTGTGCCCGATATGAGAGAGGTGAAAGCCCTAGTTTGGTTTTGGCTAATTGATGAAACCTAGACTAACCCTATTGCTATGTGTAGCATTAGAGAAAGGGAGGTCCAAGCCAAGTGGTTGAATGGAGATCAAAGTGATGGTGGAGACTAAAGATGATCAAGTGCCACCCTTGAAGATGAAGGAAGACGAGGAGCAAGATGGAATGCTAGAGGCAAAGGTATATGCTAGGGCATTTCCATTTTACCCGCCACAAAGTAGTAGAGGTTGACGGCCGGTTTAGGATCGATAACCGCATTATTAAGAGGGGCTTATATCGCTAATATCGTTATCTAAGTACCACTAGGTGAGGAATGACTTTGCATATGCATTAGAGACCTAGTGTGCTAACAATCTCTTTGCAAAATTCATTTGAAAATGCTAACACACGCGCACAAGTGGAGAGACGCTTTTGTGCTGGCACATGAGAGCAGGAGTTGATGGATTTGGCAAACCCTCCCACGAAGCTTGGCGAGGCGGACTCGGAGGTTTTCTGGACGGCGAGTGCCATTGGTGACCGACGCCGTTTCCGTAGGGACCGTAACGTCCGTCAAGTGTTGAAGTCCGGAATTTTTCCAGATGACCGACTTTGGCGACCGGACCGCCCGCGCCAAGGTCCGGGTTGCGGGCCGAAGTTGAGCAGTGGGAGCACCGACGTGGGCGCCGCCCAGCCAAGGGGCAACGGACGGTCCGCCGAAGTTTTGACCTCTCCGAACCTCTCGTGGGTGACCGACTCGCTATTGTGGCGCCCGCCGCGTAGCGACGATCCGAGATCGCAGATGCCGCAAGGCGCCGAGTAGGTTCGACCGCTACAAGCAACGGCTACATTCAAACGCCGGGCCAGATGTGGCTCGGTGGAGAAAGTGACCGGACGCCGGGACCTAACGCCGCCCGGGGCCGCCACTTAAACCGTCCGGACAACACGCTGCATTGGGATGTTTGTGTGTAACGGCTGGGTGTTCTTGTGGGCGCCTTATATGGGATTGGCCTGGTTCTAGGGAGTCTCTTGACACTTTGACATACTTGACATCTCTTAGAGCTAAGCAAACCTTCTCTCTCACTTTGCATGCCTTCTTGATTGATCTAGAGAGTGATTGGGAGAGCTTCTAGTGCATTTTTTCTTGTTCTTGAGCATCTAGTGGCACTAGTGAGCCGCTTGCCGCGATTGATCTTATTACTCTTGATGGTTGCCACCACCTAGACGGTTGGAGCAGCCAAAACCGAGTTGAGCAAGTTTTTGAAATTGTTCTTGGCCACCTGAGGTGATTGTGAGGGGGTTCTAACCTGTCCCGGAGATCGCAAAAGGTACTCTAGTGGAATGCTCTCGGACTTGTGTTGCCCTTATCTTGTGATGATTCTTATGTGCCTATTGGAGGCTTGGTGTGGTGCCAATTAACCATCAATCCCAAGTGAGTGTGCCGCCACAACAAGGAATATCGTGGTTGGTAAGCACGGGAACGGCTGGTATAAATTAACTCCATTAAATAAGTTTTGGTAGGATTATCCAGTTATCGCATACGTAATTCAAAGGTCATCATTTTTACCCCGAGGTTTTAAATATCGTGATCCAATAGAGAACAGTTGTGATGATGACAAAGTATATAGACTTAACCCTACAATTAGGCTAGATAATATCAAGAAAGAGGAAATAGCTATTGAACTCTAGTTCCCGACAACCGTAACCGGTAAGTTTTTATAATACCGCTCTAACGGGCAAGTAAACCCTAATAGGAGAAGAAACGTAGTACCCCCTACCAAGCACCTATAAGCCTATCAATCCTATCAACGGAAGTGGACTACAGAGGATTCAACCAAGCTATAAAGTCACATTCAAGGAAGCTACCACTATCCCATTAATCGTGAGATATCCACAAAGGTGAGTCTCGTGACACCACGCCTACACCAATGCACTACTACTTCAACTGGGCAATGACCAAGATCAAAGCACTCAATATGAGTCAGGAACTTAAGAACAAATAAGAACAATCAAGCATTTTCCAATCAAATGCTTGAATACAAAAGTGTTCTAATCCAGCCTCCCATGAGTCAATCCGACTAATACGTACCACCCAAGAAGCCACATGCCTGAACACCCTCCAATCTCTACCTCCTGATTGTGAGGGGTTCTTGACCTTGTCCCCCACAGTGCAAAAGGTACTCTAGTGGAATGCTCATGACTTGTGTTGCCCTCATCTTGTGGTAATTCTTCGCGATTGCCCATTGGAGGTTTGGGTGTGGTACCAATTAGCGCCAAATCCCAAGTGTGTCTTGAATCACCGACAAGGTATTAAGCGTGTTGGCAAGCCGCGTGAACCTGCATTAAAAAATCACGGTGTTCATTTGGGATTGATCCGCCGAGATCATATTTGGATTTCTCATTGATTGATTGGATCATTACCTTGGATATTCATTGTTGATCAAAGAAGGTGATTGAGTGCGACATCAGAAGGCACGGTTTGCATCCCTCGGTTCAGCTCCTCGTGATTACTTTTTGTGCAAAGTAGCATATTAGGGTGTGTAGAGTAGCTTGGTTGCTAAGGAAATTAATCTTAGTGTGTCTAGTTTATTAGATTTGCTAGAATTGGTTAGGTTGGCTTGCAACCCCCTCTGAAGCTAGCACAACACTTGCTTCTTGTTTGTTTTTACTAATCGGTTTTTGTTTAGTGCTTTGTAGAATTTTTTTATTAGGCTATTCACCCTCCTCTAGCCATTTAGGACCTTTCAAGTGGTATCGAGGCAGAGGTCATCATTGATTGAGGCTTAACAGCCTCGAGTGTAAAAATGACTTAAATCAACCATATCAACCATATGGGAAGCCCACTGCGCTTGATGAGTGAGGTTATGATCATTGGAAGAGGAAGTTGTGTGCTCACTTGAAATCATTGAATCGAGAGAGTTTGGAAAGTTGTTGACAAGGACTTTGCGGTAATTGATCTGCTAATCCCACACTAAGAGAAGAAGAAGCTTCAATTCAATGACATAGCAATCAAGCACACTTTATGAAGCATTGGAAGCAAAGGTGTTTGAGCAAATCAAAGATCTAGAGAGGCTCATGTTGTATGGATAAGATTAGAAGAGACATATGAAGGCACATAAGCAGTGAAGAGTGCCAAGCTATAAATTCTCAAAGACAAGCTCTCAAGTTTCAAGACGCATGAAGATGAGAGGGTCTTTGGAGATGTTCCATCAGCCTACAAGTGATTGTCAATGACTTGAAAGAATTTGGGTGAGAAAGGTGGAGAATGCGGAGTTACTCTCACAAGTTCCCTAAGAAGCTTGCCACCAAGATTTGATTTTTTGGTCACAATGTTGGTGAGAGAAGGATTGGACAACAAGACCCTAACCAAGTACTAGGTGAGGAAATCACACATGACACCTACCGTGTGGAGCAGGGAAGGGAGCTCTCAAGAGAAGAAAAAAGATGCGTGGCATTCAAGGCCACTCACTCCAGAAGCAGAGGCAAGCGAGCTAAGAATCAAGTGATGATGAAAGCTAGCACAAGCTCAAGTGATATTTGATGAAAGCCATGAGAAAACAACAACATGCATAAATTTGCTTAAGTTCGCCAGAAGAAGAGGCTATGGTGTAGAAAAGCAAAGCAAGGCCAAAAAGGTGCTTTTAGGTGTAAGTAAAAGATCACTTCATTAGATTGTCCATTCAATAGTGACAATGAGAGTGATGAAGATATGAAAAAGAAAGAAAGGCAAAAAAAAAAAAGAAAAAGATAGAACAAAAAGAAGAAGGAAAAAAAGGAGAAGAAAGCTTGAGTACAAGAAAAGAAAGGGGCAATCATATTGTGTCACATGGGATAGTGTGCCTCAAGTATTAGTGATGATAGCTTGATAAAGGCGACAAGAAATCAAAAGAAAAGAAGTTGCTTGCTAGTGCTTGCTATCTCAATAAGCCTTCACTCTTTGATGCTCCATCGACACATGTAATGGCTAAGCCATCTAGGTACAATCAATGATGAGGTAATAGTAAGGTAATATTGATATGAGGGTACTCAAGAAAGGACCTCATTGGCATGCTATAAGATGCTCATTCTTATATTGAAAGGGAAAGAAAGGAGTGCAAAAGAATTGGCATAAGAGCAAGCAAGCTCTTGAGCAATCTTTTGATGAACTCAATGCTACTCATGAGAGACAGGAAGCCATAAAGCTTGAGAAAGCTCACACCAAGCTTTGAAAGGCTCACTCCTCCCTCCTTGATCAAACTAAAATTGAGGATGTTGCTTGGAGCACATGCAACATAGGAGTAACATGTGATATTCTTGATGAATCATTCTATACTCCCTATTGTTGTTGGTCTCACTTAACCTCTTGTAGCTCAAGCAATACCCATCTACTATTAGTGATGGTTTCACTTGTGATGCCTCACTTATGGTGAGAGAAATGAGACCCTCAAGGGGAGGTGAATTAAAATATACATGCCTAGAGCAGGAGCCTATGGTGGAGATGCCAGCTTCTTTAAGAGATGCTTTGAGTATACGGCGTTTCTCTCTTGGCAAAGAGGATTGGGCTGCTCAAGGAGTAGTAGGCGGCCTTTATTTCTCACAAGACTGTAGTTTTATGAGAGAGCTGATAGGCGTTTTGCTCTGGTGCAGCAAAGATTTAGGCACATAGAAACAATATTGCAAAACGAAGAATGCTAACATATCATATTACGATTTGATTCTTGTTATTTGCTACCAAGGGTACAAATGGTGTTAGCCAGAGCTAAGTTCATTGAATTGCTCCCATTGTTGGCCCAAAAGTAGAAGGCAATTTGGACCCAAGCAAGTTTAGTACCTAAAAAAAGGTGATTTACTTTTATGGTCAATTATAAAGCGGAGGAGAGGGCATTGGGTGCTTGTAGTGGGTGCACTCAACATAATTAGGGATTCTAGAATATTCAAATTAGTCTCATAATTGGCAATGGTGTTGATAGTATCACTTTTTGGTGACAATGGCAAAGAGCAAGGTCAAGGGGCTTGGAAAAGATTGCAATTACAAATGATATGTCCATTTCCAATGTGTTGCTAGTGGAATCTCTTAGCTTCAATCTCTTGTCCAGGTAGCTCAATTGTGTGATCTTTGATTCAAAATGTATATTTTGTGTTGATGTTTGAGATAGTAAGTGTTGATGGAAACAACTTGATATTCAAAAGGTTTTAGATATGAGAATCTCTATCTAGTGGACTTCAATGCTAGTGATGCTCAATTGACAATATGTTTGTTCTCTAAATCAAGCATAGGTTGGTTATGGCATACAGAAAACGACACATTGGCATGAAACAACTCAACCGACTAATCAAGCATGATCCTAGTTAATTAAAAGTTGAAAGGATGGTATTTGAGAAAAGACAAGCTATGTAGTTCATGTCAAATGGGCAAACAAGTTGGCAACACTCATCTAACAAAAGCATGATGAGCACAAGCAAGGCATTTGAGTTGTTGCATATGGATTTATTTGGCCCCAACCAAGTATAGAAAGCATTGGTGGAAACAAATATAGATTTGTGATAGTGGATAACTACACAAGATACACACAGGTGTTCTTTCTTGCTGATAAGAGTGAAGTGTTTGACACATTCAAGACATTTGTCAAGAAGAAGCTAAAATGAGTTAGAGACATCTATCTAAAAGAAAGTGAGAAGTAAACGACAATGGTAGTGAGTTAGAACACAAAAGTTGAAGAGCTATATGGTAATTTTTGGAATCAAGCATCAATTCTCGGCCAAGTACACACCTTAATCAATGGGCTAGTTGAAAGAACAGGACTTTAATTGACATGGCAAGATCAATGTTGAGTGAATATAATGTGGATGATTTATTTTTGGGCTAAGCAATCAATACCACCAACTATTGTTCAAATGGGCTCTATTGTCATAGGTTTCTAAGAAGACACCATATGAATTGTTGAATAGAATTTAAGAGTGTTTGGATGCAAATGCTACATTCTTAAGAAGGCACTCATTTAAGCAAGTTCGAGAAGTGTGATGAAGGGTTTCCTACTTTCAGATTTACTCACTACAAAGCAAAGTATATAGAATTTGGAATCTTACTCATGGCATAGTTGAAGAAGTGCATGATGTTGGGTGATGAGAGCAAAAGGCTCATAAGATGAGAGAAGAATCTTGATGATATGAGAGAAACTCAATTGATACAAAACCATGAAGGAAATGGATGTTGAGGATATAAGACTAAACTCAAGTGGTGGATGTTTCACGATGAGCAAAGATCAAGTGATGAGTCCTTCAAATGTGCAAGCTAGTGGTTTCAAGTTAAAAATTCAAGCTAGTGACTCTCAAGTGCAAGATCAAGTGGCTAGTACATCATTTTCAGCCAAGTAGTCAACCAAGCTCAAGTACTCAACCTCAAGTTCTCCAACCAACTCATATTGCAAGAAGATCGTCCTTTTAGATCAAGTGGTTGGTGACATAAAAGAGTGGTGTGCAAAGCAAGATCAAGATTGGCATCGCACTTAGAATACTATTCATTTCTCTCATTAAAGTAGAACCAAAAGATAGAAAAGAAGCCTTGATGGATTATTTATTTGGGTCAATACAATGCATGAAAGAGAAGCTCAACAACTTTGAAAAGAAATCAAGTTTGGGAACTAGTTGAGTGTCTAAAAATTTACAATGTCATTGGTACCAGTGGGTATTCGAGAGAGAAACAAGATCAAGATAGCATAGTTGTGAGAAACAAAGCAAGATTGATAGCACAAGGATACGCACTCAAGTTGAAGGTCTTGACTTTAGAGAAACCTATACACCAATTGTCAAAGATTTGGAGGCAATTAAATTCTATTAGCCTATGCTTATGCCACAACATCACAAGCTATATCAAATAGATGTGAAGAGTGCTTTCTTGAATGGATATATCAATGAGCTAGTATATATTGAGCAACCTCTAGGATTTGAAGATATCAAAGAGCCCAACCATGTCTACAAGTTGAAGAAGGCTCTCTATGGCTTGAAGCAAGCTCCAAAGGTATGGTATGAGAGATTGAGAGAATTTCTAGGTCTCAAAGGTTCAAGATGGGAAAGGTTGATAACACTCTTCACCAAGAGATCGAGGAAAAGGACTTGTTTGTATTTACAAATCTATATTGATGACATTATCTTTTGGATCAACCAGACAAGACTTTTGTGAAAGAAATTTGGAGAAATGATGGCAAAAAATTTGAGACTGTCTATGATTGGGGAGCTTACTTATTTTTCTTGGACTACAAAATCAAGCAATTGAGGCACATTTGTGAGTCAAAGCAAGTACATCAAGGATATGTTGAAGAAGTTTGGAATGGAAGAAGCCAAGTCAATTGGGACTCTAATGGGAACAAATGGTCATCTTGACTTGGATACAAGTGGCAACATGGTAGATCAAAAGATGTATTGATCCATGATTGGAAGCTTACTGCTGTGACCGCTTCTAGGCGGATGTCATGTTTGAGTGTGTGTATGTGTGCAAGGTTTCAAGCTTCACCAAGAGAAAGTTATTCGAAGGCAACCAAGAGGATAGTGAGATATCTTAAGCACACACCAAATATTGGATTGTATGGTATCCTAAAGGGGTGAAACTTTTGAGTTGATTGAGGATATTAGGACTCGGAAGCTACTCACGGGATGCAAAGGTGAGACGAGAGAAAAGAGCACTAGTGGAGACTGCCAATAGCTAGGAAGGTCACTTGTCTCATGGTCATCCTAAGAAGCAAAATAGTATTGCTCTCTGCACAGCGAGAGCGAGTACATTAGTCGCGGTAGTTGGTGTGCTCCAAGTACATATAGATGAGAGAGCCACATGCAGAAGGGAGTGGAATCAAATTTGGACAAGTGCCATTTGCTATGTGACAACGAAAGTGGTACGTGAAGATCACCACTAATCACGTTCCAATATTTAAGAGCAAAAGCACATTTGACATAAGACATCACTTCATTAGAGATCACCAAGCAAAGAGAGGATATTTCTGACTGAGAGTAGTTAGCACCGATAGATGATCAACTTGCCGATATCTTTACCAATCCACTTGATGAGAAGATTTTTGCATTGAGAAATAAGATTGAGACATTCTTGACTTCTCCAACATGAGATGAATGCACCTCCAACTGCCCATGCATACCTCTCCTCACGAGCTAAAGCATAAAGGTGAAATTGTTTGGCATGGTACATTCATATTTGCTAAGGATATGCTCGAGCATAGCTAAGACATTCCTTCTAGTGACCCATTTTCGTTTAATTTAGGCTCATTTCATGACAACAAAGTAATTTTAAGTATATGTTATGCCACTATTTAGCTGCTATGTAGTGTATGATCTGAGTGGCTAAATATGTGCTTGATTCATGAGAATGTGAACCTAGTGTTTGATCTAGTTAAATGAGCAAGAAAGGGTCTGGTTCAACTTTGACAGGATAACCATTAGAGATGATGCTTGAAAGAAGCATGCATTGGTTCAAACTAACCTAGATACTTATACAAGTTTGCTAGTTTAGAGCTACGAAAGGAGGAAGTTTATGGAAACAAGTGATCCTCAACTTTAAGTGATCATATCTCTCTCCAAGCTCCTCCATGATTTCAAGTCTACATCAACTTTGGGTCATTTGATGACAAAGGGAGAGAGAATACAAAAGATAACATGCATCAAGGGGAGCAAAGATGAAAGGTACCCGAGGGAGAGGATGAAGATTGAAAAATAGAAAAGGATCAAAATTTTGAAGCTACACAAGTAGGGGAAGCAAGCTCATGAACATGATTGATTGCATTTTGAAAGTGCATATTCATATGATTGTTTGCATTGCACTTAAATTAGTCATCATAGGTGGTATCTCTCATGCTTGTGTGGTGCTTGCTAGTATAGATCTTGAATGATGAATTAATTACTAGCATGCATAGGTTCTAGCTAGAGTAGCATTATCCCTAAGTATTATTCAAAATTAGTTATCTAGAAGCTGTGCTTTAATATTGATGTGGAGTTTCTGAAGCTCTTTGATGTTTCTAGCTAACTTTTGTAAGGATGGTTCATGATGTGCACTCCGATGGTATCACACTTTAAAAGGTCCAATTCTATCGCATAGCATCAATTATTGGTAAAATGACTCTCCCAAAACCCGATTTATAAATTAATAATTATTGGCTTTAATCCAAACTCTTACCACACACATGTAAGGGGGAGCCATAGCTATCAAATAGGTTCTACATGACTTGTCAATTCTTTTCAAAAGCTCCAATTTACTTGGACAAGTGGTGTAAGCCAAAATTAAATTTATTTCATATATCTTTATGGAGGTTGTCATCAATTACTAAAAGGGAGAGATTAAAAGCCCTAGTTTGGTTTGGCTAATTGATGAAACCTAGGACTAATTTTATTGCTAAGTGTGTAGCATTGAACAAGAGGAAGTCAAAGCCAGAGTGGTGGGTGGAGATCAAGGTGATGGTGGAGACCAAAGATGATCAAGTGCATCCTTGGAAATGAAGGAAGAAGGCAGGAATGGAAGCTAGAGGTAAAGGTATATGCTAGGGCTTTCCATTTGCAGTAAGCGTAGAGAAGTTGACGGCGGGGTTTAGGATGATAATCGTACTGTAAGAGGTGACGTCATGCAATATAGGTTATCTAAGTGCCACTAGGTGAGCAATGACTTTGCATGCCATTAGGGGCCTAGTGAGCTAACAATCTCTTGCTAAATTCATTTGAAAATGCTAACACACATGCAGTGGTGAGACACTCTGTGTTATTGGCACATGAGGGCAGGAGTTGATGGGGTTTAGGTCATAAGCAGTGAGGACATCCTCCACTAATAACCGCTGGCTAAAGGCGCAACAAATAGGCCAAGTGGCTGGATTGTAGTCGGTAGAAACGTCTTGACCTTTGAATAATCACAGCAGCAGCAGGAGGAAGCCGCAGCTTAAAAGGGAGAGCCACTCTTCTTATTATGGACTAGTCTTTTAGAGAGAGTGGGCCTTTCTCACAGGTGGGCGTGCACAAGAACTGTTAAGGTCAGGACAGCCTTAATTTGTTGGAGCATGAGGCGGCCCCACCTGGATCTGGATGTATCAAAAACCCTCCGCCCGAGCTTGCAAGCGCCTGGCAGTTCGAGGAAGAAAAGGGGACACTCGGTGGCCAGGACGTTGTCTTGGTAGGGACCGGTCAAGTGTTGTTGGGAGTCAGTGGTTTTCAGGTGTATGTGCACGGACAGCGGGCGACCGCACGCTCCGGTGCCGCGTCGGTTGCGCCATGGCCCGAAGCGAGCCGTGTGAGGCGAGAGTGTGCACCGGATGCGGGTCGCGTCACGTCGAAGTCACATGGCGGCGTCAGAGTGCGCTTTTTACGCTCTCTGGAACCTCTGCGGTGGGTGACCGGACTCTCTCTGTTGTGAGGCGTCCGAGTACGTTGCGAGCGGGCGATGTCGAGTCGATGTCTGGCCGGTAGCGCAGCTAAGTTTGACGTTGGCGCCAGCGGCTACACTGCTGATGTCGGCGACACGTGGCTTCCGGTGAGAGTGACGGTGCGCCGGGACGAGAAGCGTGTCGGTGCGTCGCTTGTCCAGAGTCCGCTTACGCAGGCAGGGGGTGTTTGTGTGTGTAACGGTTGCAGGTGTTGATGCTTGTGGATGCCTATATAAGTGGTTTGCTACCGGCTCTAGGGAGGCTCTCTCGGCACTGACATACTTGGCATCCCTTAGAGCTAAGCAAACCATCTCCCTTGCTTTGCATGCCTCTTGTTGATTGGTCTAGAGTGATTGGGAGGAGAGAAGCTTCTGTGCATTTGCCTTGTTGCTTTGTGCTTCTAGTATGGCACTAGTGAGCGTTCTTGCTGCGATTAGAGCTTGTACTCTTGGTGATTGCCACCCACCTAAGACGGTTGGAGCAGCGAGCCGGAGTTGAGCAAGCTTGGAGATTGTTCTGTATCCTAGTGAGTGATGCACCATGCTTATATGATCAAGATCACATACACTCCACCAGATTTGCTCTACTCTTACATTGAGAGTAAGCAAAAACATGCCTTTCAAACTTAAGCTATGTTCTTACATTGAGAGCTAGCACACACATTGTTTTCCACCTCTCCACACACAGGCCCTTCCATCTTTCCACAAAAATAGAGACTCCAATTATTCAAGATCTCTCTCTATTTTCCATGCAAATCTGAGAAGAGACATGGGCTAGAGTTGGAATTGATGGTAAAAAAAGAGAGTGATGTGTGAAAAAAATAAAAAAAGGTGTTGAGCAAAAAAAAAAGAAAGGTGACCATCAAAGATAGCCCATGATCTCAAGCATACATCCAGATTTGGAGAGCTTTGAAGAGTCATCCTTCCACTCATATGCACACACTTGCACTCTTGATCATGTTTGTATATTGTTTTACTCTATGGATCCATGCTTTGACCTTACAACATAAACATTCTATGTATGTCCTTCAAGTTTTCCTACCCAAACTCCACATAAGCTATAGTCGTAGGGCCTTGAGGCAAGTAAGATTTTGGTAAGGACATATACACATATACTATTGAGTGATTTGAGAGAACCATATGAGGAGTAACATGAACTATGTTTTGTTTTGAAAAATATTTAGAAAATCCCAATCCTACTTGAGAAGGAGAAGTGATCTATGTCTTCAAGTCAGAGCTATTCCATTTCTCAACTGCCCATGGTAATGTTCTAGCCATTACAAAACCCACAGGTATGAGTATGTGACTTGGAATATCTTTTATGCTTGCATGATATCCTAAGAAAGTTGTGCATTGTTTTCACCTGAATCTTTGCTTGGTATTCTTTCTTGTTCGAATCCTTTACTTAGGACGAGCAACGGTTCGGTGTGGGGGAGCTTGTTGACAGTCACTAAGTATCAATTCTACCAGTTAACAAAGTGATAAAATGAATGAAAATGGAAAGCAAAGTGTAGGATAGCGGCTTATTACTAACAAAATTCCACTTATATATGAAATTCTATTTGAATGCAGGCAATACTTGGAAGAGTCATAGAAAGTGACCATTTGGAGGCCACCAAAGAAAGATGAGCCAGAATGGCCACTTTGGGACATCGGCTGACCCTACTCATGGTTGGCCGAGGGTCTACTTTGGCCTCCACATCACTAATCCGTGTTCAAGGCCAGGTGGCATGCCCAGGAGCACTCCCCACCGTTGGTTGGGGTCGGTTTGATCCAAGGGTGGACAAAGAGCTCCGGTGGATCACCAAGCCCACTGTCATACACCTAGGAGGCCTCAACCTCCATCCAAACCGCCTTTTGACCAGCAACCACCATTGGAACCGACTCACAACTGCCTCTAAGGACCATCCATCACTGTTGGATGCTAAGGCGGCAAAATGGATGGTCAGCTGACCCCCAAGGTCCACCAAACCACCTAAGACAAGGTCGGTTGGCATCCAACCACCATCAGGAGTGCATCCAGGCCGTTGCTGCTGAAGTCGGTGGAAATGGATGGTTGACCAACCCCCAAGGTAGGTTAGCTGACCCCCTAAACCGCCATTCCATCGCCTCTTGCACCTACAAGTAACCCCCATGCTCCTAGAGGCTATATATAGTGGTGTTCGGCTCATTTGTAAACATCTACTACACATCTCCCTTATATCTAGTAGAATAGACACATGGCAAAGCTCTGTAGCTCTAGTGCTTAGAAGTAGAAGATGGGGAAAGGGTGAGGAGAAGCTAGGGAAGGAGCTGGGCCAATTGGCATCTTCCCTACTTCTACCTGGGTGGATAGAGCTCTCCTCCGAGTGAAGTCTGCCTTCTTCTGTGGTAACTATTCTATTACATTATTAAGTATTACTTTACAATGCTATTGTTTATGGGTACACCTCTTGATTAGAGTCCTCTAGTTTTGATCAGATTAGAGTAGTGAGTTTATAGATTAAGCATGATGCTTAGGCTATATCTTACCTGTGTATGCGCCTAGACCCCGGTTAGCGATGGTAGATGGCAGGTGGTGACAGCCATGTCCATCCTTTGTATTCCACCATGTTAGGTCTAGTGTTCGTAGGGTCCCCTTTTGTATTTCGAGCCTAGGTTGAATCCGGCCCAGGTATGCCCCGAAGTAAACAAGCATAGTAAAGTTAGTCTTGCCTTGGATCATAGAAGCCGCAGATACCCTCTCTACTCATTCTCGCCTAGCCTTGTTTGGTCTTTGGATACACTTAGTTCTTACTCTAGTTCACTTCGCATTCCCTGTGGAAATACGATACCTTGAAATACTCCCAGGTGAAAGCTACATTGACATCCTTGCACTTGCAAATTTATCTGTACGCCACATCTGGTGTCAACACTGCTTCCCTCCCTCCTAATCGTTCAAAAGCTAACTTCCTAGGGGGTGTTGATCTCTGGGTTCTTTCGCCATATTGCCAGCCTTGTTTCTTATTGCCTCTCTTTCTTGTTCTTTTTAATTGAGTTCTTCTAACTCCTTAGTGAGTGCTTGAATTCTTTGCTTGTCAGAGTCCTTTCTTGCTTCCTTTTCCTTTTTCTTTCTATTGAATTCCATTAGATCTGCCTTGTATTTGTTCTAGACTTTCTTTTTTTAGATTGCTCGGGTTCTTCTCTCCTGCTTTAGCTTGTTTCTCTTGATTCTGCCTTATTTTTTATCTTCGTTCTCATTTGTATCTATGTCCACTTCTAGGGGAATATTGGACTCTGACTCATCTGATGACCTTATTTCAGGTATCATAGGTGGTTGTAAAGAAGATTCCGCCATGTACATAGTTCTCTAGAGTTGACGGTGGATAACGTCAACTTTTATTAGAACTTTAGACATGAAAAGGCACATGAATACACACTAGTCTAGGGTTTTAACTGACAAGTTCCATGAGTTTTGCATATTCTATATTTTCCAGGGATTATTCTAGAAAAGCATAAAAGAGGGATTAGAGTGCATAATTATCACGAAACTTATCCGTGTCGGCAAACACCGCCATCGCTCGGGAAGGATCTAGAAGACACACGAATGGGACCCATTGGAGAGTGTGGGCCGGCCGGCCCTACCCTGGCACCCGGCCGGCGCCCGTGGCATCTGGCCGACCTTTCCTGGAGTCTTCCTCCCACGCTTCCTTGGCACCCAAGCAAAGCATCCCTACGTTGATCTAAGGTCGGTTTGATCCGGTGGAGGCACACAATATGAAGACGCGGATCGATGACGTGGCTGTTCCTTGCCCCCCCCTCTACCTCGGCCTATATAACGACGCCCCAAGGCCCCTCCAAGAGGCATTCTACACTTGATTGCTTCATATTCTCTACATATTTAGGGTTAGGGTCCCTCTAGTTGATCTAGTTCTAGTTTATCTAGTTCTAGTTCATCTAGATGTCGCAATTAGGAGAGACTAGTTCATCTAGATCTAGTCTTGTTTAGAGATTAGAGAGATAGAGTAGAGGAGTAGAGATTCTGAGGAGTTCCTACTGTCGGTGCTTCTTCATGGCTGTATAAATGCGGATTCAGCTCCTCGCCTGTACGAGCCGTGTTCTAAGGTACTTTTGTATTCAACATTCCGATTCAAGTAAGCAATTGTTCTTATTTGTTTTTAAGTTCACAGCTCATATTGAGTGCTTTGATCTTGGTCATTACTTGGTTGAAGTAGTAATTGTAGTGTAGACGTGGTGTCTGGGCTATGATTGCTTGTGGATGTCCCCCCGATTAGCCTGGATAGTGGTAGCTCGCGAAGGCGACTTTTTATAGCTTCATTGAATCCTCTCTGGTCCACTTCCCGTTGATAGGATTGATAGGCTTATAGGTGCTTGGTAGGGGATTACTCGTTTTTTTCTCCTATTCGGGTTACTTGCCCGCTTAGAACGGTATTATATAAAGCTTTACTAGGTTGTCGAACTAGAGTTCAATAGCTATTTCCTCTTTCTTGATATTATCTAGCCTAATTATAGGGTTAAGTCTATATACTTTATCATCATCATAACTGCTCCCTCGTGGATACGATATTTAAAACCTCCGGTAAAAATGTGACATCAGATGATATCTCGGTGGCGCTTATGGATAATCTTACTTAAATCTTATTTAATAGAGTGTAGTTAATTTATACCAACAAGCATTTTTTTGGGAACGGTTTGCTGATTTTTGACTTAGTCTAGCTTAATCTTGTATTATACTTTTGTCTTTTCTTATTTTATCCCATTCTCTTCATTATTTTTTTGTTCATCCTTATGGATGCTTTTAATTCTATTCCTATCTCTGCCTTTATGGCATGCAAAAGCTTCGGGCCACCAAAATCTAATGAACCTATCATAACACTGCCAATGAGCTGCGCCCATATTTAATTAATATGATTGAGGATAAACCCTTCTCGGGAGAAGTAACGAAACCCATACTCAAACTTATTTAGAATTCAAGTGTATTCTGCATGCTTGCGCATTGGCCGGGCATGTCCGATAAGACTATTAGATGGAAGTTCCGCTCTCCTTGATCGAAGAGCCAAACGTTGGTATAATCG
>JADLZL010008048.1:0-51580 GCA_015844335.1 Chrysopogon serrulatus
TTTACCATCATAACGGGTTACCATTCTCCGTGATCTCACCGTCTCGGTTGTTAATATTGAATCGGCACTGTTGTTGTTTTGTGTTGCATACATTTTTGACACTTTTGATGATGTGGCGGGCCATGTGTGTAGTCCACGGATCCGAGTAAGCACGTGGGGCAAAATGACCGCCCCGCCCCTCCCTCTCCCGTATCGATTGAAACGGGTGGGCTAGGTGGCCCATTTCATCCGCGCCCCCTGGGGTCCCCTTCTTCTTCCCAAGGCCACCACCTCCTCCGCCACCCAAGCGCTCCCCCTGCCCGCATTCCTCCCCGTCAATGTTGTCAAGCTCCATCGGCAAGCGGAAATCAGGTATGCCCCAATGGATGGACATTGCCATTCCCTTAGTTCGATGTGTTCGGTATGATTGGAGATTAGGTTTAGGGTTTCTGAGTTTGATGTTGTGCCTGCTTGTGTTTCGTAGATAATTGATGTAGTGGGTGGTTACGGTAGAAGAAATGGACTGGCATTTGCAGACTGGTTGTCCTATTTGGTAAGCTTAAATATCTTGCTCGATTTCTGTCGTGTTTTCATGGTTCTGGGCATGCTATGCACGGTTCTTGTCTAACATTGCATCTATGTTTGTGCATGTTATTGTGTCAAGATTGATCCTGGCAATGCGTTTAGATTAGTTGTAAAGGTTTCTAAGTGGGTTGCTGAGGATGAGTATGGGCTAGTTGAAATGGCAGAGCAGCAACACAACATATGGGTTAATAGGACTGATCATTACACTCTGGCTAAGTTTAATGAACAGATGGCCACAAAGATAATCTGGGGACCTGCACAGACATTGTCAGTTTGGGTGGTTGATGTTGACAGTGCATCTGAATGGAGAATAAGGAGGGATGAACATTTTTAGCAGCTTATACTGGACAGATGGAATGACAGGGTAGCTCAGCTTGTAGTGGATGTTGTCAATAAGTATGGTGTTCCTGCTAGTGGTAGCAATGATGTTAGAGCTGCCTCTGGTGTGACTTCTGCTCAAACAAGTGCTGGTCCTAGTATTGTTGATGGTAATGATGAAGGCAGTGGTGCTAATGGTAATGGTCAAGCCAGTGCTGCTACTGGTACTGCTGCTCAAGCAAGTGCTGCTCCTTGCAATGCACAAGGTAGTGCAGTACCTGAGAATGCTGAAGGAGAAGGTGACACTTGCAGCACTCCTCCTCCTGCTGTGCCACCTGAGGAGGCAGCACCAGTAGATTGGGCTGAACTAACAATCTTACAAGATGAAAAAGAGGATGGAGATGCCAAGCATGCTTCTGATGAGGAGAGAGTTTATGAGGCTATAGGTTTTGAGCAAAGATGAGATGAGAGAGGCGAGGAAGCGGCTAGGGGGAGGCTATTCAATCCCTACAATGACGCCTAAAATGCAAGGCGATATGGCGGAGGCAAATTCCGCTTGATGACCATGATGCTCAAGAGCCAATGTTTGACTGGGACAGAGAAAATCCAGATTTGTCTGTGGGTGTTTCTTTTCCCTCAATGCATGAGCTTAGGCTAGCAGTGAGACAGCATGCAATCATGAATGGCTTTGAACTTGATACTGCTCATTCAGATACACAAAGGTTTAGGGGACACTGTGCTTCTCTGGGATGTCCATGGATCATTAGAGCTAGAACCCAGCATGATGGGAGTGTTAGGGTATAATGCATTTGCAATTTTTGTCATGCAATCATCATAATGCTTAATGCTGAATTGTGGCTGAATCATTAATGCTTTCTGTGTTTTGTGCAGGTTCAAACAAATGAAGGTGAGAATACTTGTGCCTCAAGGAACAAGGTAACTGGCAGCATGGCCTCACAAGCATGGGTGGCTCAAAGGGCTATTCCCTATTTGAAGAGAAAGCCTAGCATGGGCCCAAAGGAATTGAAGGCAGATCTAGATGACAAGTATTGTAACAGAACCGACCAATTTATAAAAGCATAAGTGAAAAATCACTCGCTAAGCAAGTAATCGTCACACTTAAGCTATTATAAACCCGGTAGTCCGGAAATCTCGAAGGATTTCAAACCAAACATCATCAACCAAGATCGTACAAGTTTAGCGTCACCATTCACACGTTACAACATTTCACAAATAGTTCGACAACATCAAATGCGGAAATAAAGTTATTACAAACCAAGTTCTTAAAATCCGAGTAGCGAAAGCAAAGTAGTTTTGAAAGCTCAACCCAACTCACGCATCTTTAAAGATTAATACAAAGGCCGATCAAATCCGTCTATCCATCAAAAAGCGGTTGGGGAGAATATTAAGATTAATTTACCCAAGGTCTTCTAATCCATCGAAAAAAAGACAGTAGTAGCACAAGCACCGTGGAAAGTATGTAAAATGCAGACAAACAACAAGCGGGAAAAACCCCGAGTACGAGAAGGTACTCGCCTAGACTTACCCGACCGACTCAAAATAAAAGACTCCAAGGAGTATGACAGGACTTTTATCCGAGGATAGCTTGACTCTTTTGCAAAAGGCGGTAATAACATTTAAAGTGATAGCTCGGCCTTAACCATTCCTATTTATGCTAGGTGAGCACCTATACTATGCATCATAGTATATTAGTCATGATTAAGCAATCAAGTAGTAACCATAATTATAATCATCAGTTTAACCCATCATCATCATTAATCACATTCCTTAGTCATTACTATGATGCTGCAGCCCAAGTTAAAGTGTTCACTGTCCAGGAACGATGGCGATTCGAATCGATTACTACTGAGCTCAGGGGGTATTCCTCACACAAACCACACTCACCCATCGGTGAGCTATAGATCACCGTGGCACGTATCCGGGAAAAACAAGTACGCGGACTCAAGATAGAACCACCGTACCCGGGGACCGCCCCGACCGCCTTTAGCCGACCATTTGGACCTCGGACTTACTCTTCGCGCCCTGTGGTCCCCCATCCATCTCCAATACGGTGCGAACGGATCGAGAACCGGCCTGGATAGTGTTAGGCTTCGCGGTCGGAAGTGCTTATCCGGCCGGCTAAGTATGAGGCATGCGTTCAATATGACTTGCGGTACAACAACGGTACGGTCCTTAATCGACACAGACGGAATCACTGTGGTCCAAACACCCCACAAGACTCCGCCCGGTCTCCATTTATCACAACCATAACCATCAACCAGATGATATCAACATAAGCCTTTCCATCAATCATAAGTAACCACCTATCCTCGCGGATGACAGAAAATCACCCGACTTCTACCGTCTAAGCAAGCTAAGCATAATACCCGCCCTAGACTAGCAGGGTATATCAAGGTGGGTAATTCAATGGTAAAGCAAGGATATAATGCATCAACGGTTGCACACAACTCCTATACTTAATGCAACAATCATAAAGCATAATTAGACTGTTAGAAAGCATAGGTAAGTAGATGCTCAGGTGCTTGCCTTGTTCGAAGTCACTAGCGAAGTGGTTCGGGCACTCAGGTAAGTCTTCCTCGTCTCCTCCTGCTGGGACCTCCTGCTGGAACTCCTCCTGAGGGTTCTCTTCGATTTCCGAAAGTTGGGGGTCCTCCTGCGAACCTGTATGATGCGATGCACATTCTTAAGTATAGTGAATGCACACACGTAAGATGCTCATGAATGAAGATGATTAATGAGATCATTTGACGTAGTAGGTGCATATCTCCTCTCTACTAACAACTTAACTCATTTATGAGTATGTGCATACCTCTTCTCTAAACACTTATAGAAGTGTATAAAGAAGGGAGGTGTGTATAGGCACACACACATACTCACAACACATAAATAAAGAGAAGTACACTAATCATGGATAAACATCACACTTCAGTTATGGTGCTGTATAACAGGACCAACACTTCAAACATAACTAAAAGTGCTCAAAAGTAAATATAGCACCTACTAAAGCAATCAAATCAAAGCCTTATCATTTCATGTGAAATAATAGGCTTGAACAGTGACCTTTGTCTAAACAGTCCAGAAAAATCTACAAAAATTACATGAGCAACATTATGCTAACACAGAGCCATGATAAAATTTTCATCACATTTAATCAAGCACAACAGCCTACACAAAAAGATAAAGCCACAGGACAGAATTGCACATTTAATAACTTTGTACTTTGAAAAGTGTCAAACAATAGATTTCATATTTTTAGCTAGAACTTCTTAGAATAAGAGCAGTCATCAAAAATTATCAAGGCATAATTCCTCATATTTAATTTACTAAAAATCATTCAAGAATCAGCCTAGAATTGAATTTAAATCATATTCCAATATTTTTATACAGGAACTGCATGATACATATTTTTTCCAGAAACTACATCACATAAAAAGTCTAACAAAACAAGAATCACATTTTTTTCAGAGCAATCTACAAATTACTATGCAATTAACCAGATTTCAGCCTTTTAAGCAATTAAATAAATCTATACAGAAAAGTATCTCAAAAATTGCATCACATATTTTTTTCAGATAGATCTAGTCATAAGAAAACTAACAAAATAAGAATCATCAATTTTGGACTCCATTTGCACTAGCTACAAATTAAAAAGCATTTAAACACATTTTTCGAAAAAACAATAAAAGAAAAGGGCCGAAACCCTATGGTTCATGGGCTCGGCCCGGTGGGCGCGGTGCCACCGACACGCGGGCCAGGGGGTCAACCCGCCCCACACGCGTCGGCCGGCCGAGGCAGAGGCCGTTGACCGGCCGGTGCTCGCCGGCGGTGAGGCTAACGACGGCGGGTGTGGCACCGACGTGTTCCCCGTCGCGAGGCGCACCCGCCGGTGGTGTTGGTTGCGCCGGCGGCGGTTAGGAACTCGACGACGGCGAAGCGGCGGCGGCGAAAGGCGGCGGCGACGGTGCTCGCCCGAGCGTCTCCGGCGATGGCGAGGGCGAAACCGAGGAGCGCGCGAGCACATGCAAACCCTAGCGACAACCCTACTGGCGTGAATGTGGCGGCAATTCGCCGCCGGGGTGGCGGCAGCGTGCATGGCGCGCCGCAGGCGGGCGGGACCTACTGGCGAGCTCCAGCGTGCGGTGGTGTGGGCTCAATCGGCCCACCAGCGCCGCCGGAGTCGCGGTCGAACCTCGACTGCGTCGGCGTGCGACCCGAGAGAGAGAGGGTGTGGGTGGCGAGGCAGCGGACGCGGCTCCGCTCCGACTCGACCATGGGCGGCGGGTGGCGCAATGCGCCCTTACGATTGCATCACGATGCGATGGGTGGCTTCCGAGCGTCGTGCGGGAAGGCGGTGGCGAGGCCGTGCGTCTGTGGCGGGCTTCCACCTTGATGACGGTAGAGCCGGCGGCTGCGCGGCAGCGGCTATTTGCGATGCGGCTACTTGAAGTGTGGGAAAGTGGGAGTGCGAGCGGCGAGTGGCGAAATGGGCGTGTGGGCGTTCCATTTCGGGCGGCGAGGGGTGAAGCCGCGCGGTGGGGCCGCTTGCCGGGCTCGCCGGCCGCAGCGGCGGAGCACGGCGGCGGCAGCGGCGGGCGTGGTATAGCACGGCTCGCGTGGCCGGTCAGCCACGACGCCGAAGCGCGGCAGCCAAGCTGGTGGTGGGAGGGGTCATGGGCCGAAAGTGGGGCGGATGCGGCCGCTCGGTTCTGCGCTGGCATTTTTTTTTAAATTTAAATCTGAATCAAAATATAACCATTTGACCAATTTAAATATATTTTCATGAGATGTGCCCGAAATGAAAGTTGTAGAGAAAATTGAGATGAACAACCTTCATTTAGGGCTCAAGTCCAAATTCTAAATAAATTTTGAACTATAAATTCATTTTGAATTGAGGTGAAAAAAGGAAATTTTTCAACTTATTTTCTTTTGCTCCAAAATACACCAAATCTTTTGCAATAAAATTTGTTAAATCATTTCAAAATGGTGGGCAAGTGGATCCAACCTTGATCAAGTTATTTGCAAGACAATTAATTAACTAACACTCAATCAAGCAATTAATTAGCAACCAAAAAATGCAACACATGAAATGATGATGCATTTAAGAATTAAATGCTTGATGATGCTTATGCCATGCTTAAAGAAGATTAAAGTTAATTAATTACTAGCCTAATGCATGCTAAACACTTGAGGTGTTACAGCCCTACCCCCTTAAAGAAATCTCGTCCCGAGATTTGGGTTTACTAACCAGGTTTTATAGAATTCGGGATAAACTTCTTTCAGGTAATCCTCAGTTTCCCATGATGCATCTCTATCATCATGGTAGCTCCATACGACCTTGTAAGTACGCATCAAACGATTTCGAGTAACTCTTTCTTTGCTATCCACAATTCTCACGGGTTCTTCTTTATAGACTGTGTCGGCGGCTAGCCTCAACTCTTGCTCATCAACTCTTTCTTCGGGCACACGCAAACACTTCTTCAAGCGAGAGATGTGAAAGATCGGAAAGATAGCACTCATCGACTCTGGTAACTGCAATTTATAAGCAACTTCACCTCTTCTTTCGAGAATCTTGTATGGACCCACATATCTTGGGGCAAGCTTCCTCTTGGCTCTAAACCTTTGTGTACCCTTTATCGGCGAAACTCTGAGGTATACATAGTCACCTACGTCAAACGTCAAAGGTCTTCTTCTATTGTCAGCATAACTCTTTTGTCGGGACTGTGCAGCTTTCATATGTTCTTGGATGGTTCAAACCTTCTCTTCAGCTTCGGGAACAAAGTCAATACCGTAGTATCTCCTTTCTCCCGCTTCAACCCGGTTCAACGGAGTTCTACACTTTCTGCCATACAGAGCTTCAAATGGTGCCATCTTGATACTTTCTTGATAACTGTTGTTGTAGGAGAATTCAGCCAAAGGTAGCCAAGATTCCCACGATCCTTTTGCAGATAGCACGCATGCCCTCAACAAGTCTTCAAGAACTTGATTAAGTCTTTCGCCCGACCGAAGTCCGAGGATGATAAGCAAAGTCTTTGTGTAGTAACTTAGTTCCCATACCTTCATGCAAACGGTTCCAAAAGTGAGCAATGAACTGCGGTCCTCGATCAGATACTATGGTCTTGGGTACCCCATGTAAACGAACAATCTCATCAATGTAGAGGTCAGCATATTGAGGTGGTCTGTAGGTTGTCTTAACAGGTAAGAAGTGAGCTGACTTGGTTAGCCGATCAATGATCACCCGGATCGAATCATTCTCTTTTTGTGTAGTTGACAAACCTATGATGAAATTCATATCGATGTCATCCCACTTCCAAGCAGAACCGGTAGAGGGTTCGATAAACTGAAACGCCGGCTTCATGTGAATGGCCTTGACACGACAACAAGTATCGCATCGAGCCACATAAGCTGCTATCTCTTTCTTCATCTTGGTCCACCAATATCGAGGTCTTAGGTCATGATACATCTTGTTGCTTCCAGGGTGAATGGATAGCTTGGAAAGGTGTGCCTCGTCCATTATCTTGGTCTTGAGTTCTCGATCCTTCCGCACGACAAGACGAGTATCGAACCAAAGTACACCATTGTCATCCAGCCTGAAATGCGGAATTAATTCCTTCTTCATCTTTTCTTTGAGGTGATAGATGCCAGGATCGGTCTTTTGGCCTTCAACGACCGTTGGTCGAGAGAACACCGAACTTGGATATCATGCAGATCGCAGGATGCATCGATTGAACTTTTCTTCAAACAACGGCTTTACAACATGATGATGTGACTTGCGACTCAAAGCGCCTGCAACAACGTTGGCTTTGCCAGGATGATAGTGCACTTGCAAATCATAGTCCTTGATCAACTCTAACCATCTTCGCTGCCTCATGTTGAGCTCAGGTTGAGTAAAGATGTACTTGAGACTTTTGTGATCAGTATAGATATGGCAAATATTTCCCAATAGATAATGTCTCCATATCTTTAATGCATGCACAACTACAGCTAACTCCAAATCATGTGTGGGATAATTGACTTCATGTTTTCTCAACTGACGTGAAGCATAAGCAATCACTCTGCCATCTTGCATTAACACACAACCCAACCCGGTCTTCGATGCGTCGCAAGACACATCAAACGGCTTCGATATTTGGTCGTGTTAAGCCAAGACAGAGAGCGATGGTTAGCAACTCTCGCAAGGTACGAAAAGTCGCTTCACACTCCTCCGCCCGCACAAACTTGTGATCTTTTTACAAAAGAGACTCGTCATCGGCTTGGCTATCTTAGAGAAATTTGGAATGAAACGGCGATAATACCCTGCCATTCCAAGAAAACTCCGAATCTCGTGAACTGACGTTGGTGCCTGCCACTCCATGACCTCTTGTACTTTGTCTGGGTTAACTGAAATACCATTCTCGGATATGATGTGACCAAGGAAAGCAACTTTCTTCACCAAAACTCGCACTTTTTAAACTTGACATACAACTTATGCTCTCTAAGTCCTGGTGAGCACAACTCTCAAATGTCGGGCATGTTCTTCTTCATTTGTAGAGTAAACTAGAATATCATCCAAGAATACAATCACAAACTTATCCAATTCTGGCATAAAGACTGAATTCATAAGATACATAAAGTATGCAGGAGCATTCGTTAAGCCAAAAGACATAACAAGATACTCGTGATAACCCGTATCTAGTGACGAAAGCGATCTTATGCACATCCGACGGACGAATCTTGATCCGATGATACCCCGATCTCAAGTCAATCTTGGAAAACACTTTAGCTTTAGACAACCGATCAAACAGAATATCAATTCTCGCAGAGGATACTTGTTCTTAATCATTTACGGCATTGAGCGGCCGATAATCAACACACAGCCTCAAAGAGTGATCTTTCTTCTTGACAAACAAAGCTGGACAACCCCATTCAAAAGTACTTGGCCTGATGAAACCCAACTTCTTCAGTTCATACAACTGTTTCTTCAACTCTGCTAGCTCATTGGGAGGCATACGATACGGTCTCTTGTAGATTGAGCTGTACCGTGCACTAGATCAATTGCAAACTCAATGTCTCTGTCAAAGCGGTAGCCCGGGCAAATCTTCGGGAAAGACATCGGGGAAACTCACAAACCACTGGAATCTCAAAGAAGAGAAGAAGCTCGGATAGCATAAGTCAACTTGGTCATGTTGCGCAACTCGAGGCAATAACACTTGGAAGGTGTCATTACCCGCAGGATCCGTGAGGGTAATTGTTCTATTCCCAATATCAATCACAACTTGCTTATCTTTCATCCAATTCATCCCCAAGATCACATCCATAGTTAAACCAGGTAATACCACCAAATTAACCCTATATGCTTTATTCCCAATCTCAAAAGTTGCATGCTCAAGCATCCGATTAGATAGGACATCAGCACCGCCAGAGCCGATGTGGTACCCATAATCTAATTGCTTAAGCTCTAACTCATGCGATCGTGCATATGCTTGACTCATAAAAGAATGCGATGATCCGTAATCAAATAAAACAACCGCAGGATGATTGTTGACAAGAAACGCACCGCAAGAATCGGGTTCTCCTTCGGGAATCTCATCCACGGTGGTGTGGTGTGCACGTGCGTGATAGGTCGCCCGGCTTCTTCGGGTAGGGACAAGATTTTTGGCGAAGTGACCCATCCGGGTTGCGGTTGAAGCACGGGCCCTTCACGGCGGGATAAGCTGCCGTGGGACCACCCGCCTTGGCTTGAGCTTGAGGTGCGGGTGGACGATAACCTCTCCGGTTCTTCTGAGGTGGTGGAGCCGTAGGATTCCTCCTTGGAGCGGGTGCACGAAACCTTGAATTCTCGAAAGGGAGGATGATATCATGGACGATTAGCCATTGGAGGCCCTGAATCGAGAAGATCCTCCCTCAAAGTTTCTTTTTTATGTTCTTGGAAGCAAAGATGCGTGTTGTTGTCATTCTCCCGAGTCAAGCGGCCACTAATGAACTCATTGAAGGTAGCCCTCGAACCGATGCCCATAGTTTTGGCCATCTTGATATTAAGACCCCTCTTGAAGCTAGCTATCTTCTTCTCCTCCGTGTCCACATATGAGGGAGCATAACGAGACAAAGTTGTTAAACTCCTACGTATACTCATTCATGCTCTTGTTGCCTTGGGTAAGCTTCATAAACTCGACACTTTCATAGCCATCAACCCCTGAGGTACGTAGGTGCCGTGGAAACATCCGAGTGAATCGTGCCTGTGTGATGGGAGCATTCGACCTAAAAAGGTGGTACGTTGATGGGACCACCAAATTCCAGCGGACCCCTGCGGTGATGTGCCCCATACTCAACCTTCAATGACTCCGGTCATGCGGAGCAAAGCGAAACTTGTCTTCCATTGTGTTGATCCACCTGCAGCCTCAAGTGGTTTCTTGGCTTGCGTGAACTTGGATGGGTCAAGATCGAGGAAGTCTTTGAAAGTGCTATCTTGGTTGACATGATGATCGCGATGGCCTCCACGGCTAGTGTTGGCCGCGATATCGCGCAACGTAGCTTCCATGTTGCGCTGACTGCCGAGAAACTGTAGAAAAAGTTGCTTAGCGGTCAACGGTGGTGGAGGTGGTGGTGGTAGGTCCGTCTGGGGTTTGCTCCATTACCCCCATTTCCTCCGTTTCCCCGTTTCCTCCACCACTACCATTCCCTCCGTTGCCTCCATTGCCACCTGCGGTGCCTTCATCCACCATATTGCCACTGGCAGTGCGGCGGGTCCCAACCATACTGGACTTTAGGCGTTCGGATAGCTCCACAACACATGAAGATCCAACATACATGAGTCACATCTCACAAAGGTTACATGCCAACAACAAAAGAACAAGAGCGCAACTACGACTAGCGATGAGACTACTAGCCTACTCGTGCTTGCTACCAACGTTAGACTCGGCAGCAAGAACAACGTCGTCGTCAGGTGCAGGCTCGGGTGTAGGTGGAAGGTCAGCGTCCTCCTCTCCTCCGTCAGCATCAATGACGCCAGGCTCCATCTCTGCAGCTCCAGGCTGGTGGTGAGGGTAAACCTAGTTGTACAGCACGTGGTAGTCCTCGTGCAACTGGTCAATGTACGGGTCACGGTCAAAGAGCCGGTGCCCCCGGTAGTGGGCATCGTTTCAAAGCTTCATTCCTCTCTGTCACCATTTGTGCCATCATCCCGCCGTTGTTCCTCTCATACCGCTCATAGCGTGCAACACGCGCGCGCGCAAGAAGGTAGCGAAGCCCCCCGTTGGCCTCCCTCTCACGGGCCTCGGCGTCGTCTCGGTAGCCGTGACAAGCTCTATCTCGGTGCCTCGGGTTTTCGACACGGTCCAAGTGCCTCTTCTTCCTTTTTCAGCTCCTTCTTCCATAGGGCCTTGTTCCGTCATTCATCTTGTACATGCGGGACTGAGTAGCGTCCAAAGTACGCATCATAGCAAACATGGCACTCATTGCCGCGTTGTCACTGTCCTCAATCTCATGAATCCCGGCTAGCGTGCCATCCGGGGATCTGCTCCCGTAACGTGTCGGCCAGGTCACCACGAGGAAACACTCCCGCCAAGGCCCGAGCCAAGCTCGGCGGGAAACGCTCCATGATGGTGCGCAAAACGAAGAAGACGGCTCTGCTAGCCCCCTCCTCCGGTGTGACTCAGAGGCACGCGGGCGCCACCCCTCCCACTCCGAGTCCCGTGGAGTGGTGGGACGGTAACCTCCACAAAGAACCATGTTGTCCTCGGTGCTCGGCTCCTCGGTCACCCAGGAGTACACGGGTGGCTGCTCCTCCGTATACCCCACGTGGGCCAACACACGCCAAAGAAGCGTGGGCATCCCAAACTCCTCCAGGAATTGAGACTCCCGGATAGTGGTGCGAGGTGCGAGCTGTCCACGTGGTACACGGCCTCCCGGTGGACTTGCGAGATGCCGCTTGGTACGGGCCATCTGCTTAGAAATTTATCCCGAAAGTGAGTCAAGTAATTAATTATCCAATTTTTAATTAACGGAAGTAACCAATTTACAAGGGAAGGTAAATGCAATGACATGAGATGAACAAACATGATGTATGCACGAAACATACGTTCTCAAAAACTTAGCAAAAATAATTCTAGCGGATAAACGGTGGCATACAACGTTCTCTCATAGCGTATAACTAAACGTTCTATATGAAGCGCTGTTATGTACCTGCAGAAAATCTACTTCAGCCTATCCCAACAAAGTATGAATATAATGCATTGCAGGAATGTAAAAATTAAGCACTCACATATACGCGCATTCCCAAATACACGCACATGTAGTACAACTACCCGATCCTCGTCCTCATAACGGCATCGTCTCAACAGACGGTACAACCCACAATTAAACACCTTGGTAAGTACATGGTTTTGACATGTAAATACTTCCGGTATCACACTAGCACTCCCCTAGATTGCCGGTTGGACAACCATGCTCTCACAACTCCCACTTACCGAGGCGTAGAGGCATTTTGAACCATACATTACCATTCAAGCAAATGGCACCCATACAATTACCTTCTTTGCATGGGCAAAAAGTGAAAGGAAAATATGATGCAAGAGCCCAAGTTAGTACTTAAATAGCCACCTAGAGTCCTTATTTGGGCATAAAGGATATGACCACTGGCACACTCTTAATTTGCAAACAAGGTTTTCTCAACAGACTAATAGATCTATAAGTTAAAAATTCAGTTTTAAAACTAAAATCTTTTGTTTTAAATACACATGTGAACAGTAACCGCTAAACCTTGCTCTGATGCCAGCTGAAAGCGAGAACCGACCAATTTATAAAAGCATAAGTGAAAAATCACTCGCTAAGCAAGTAATCGTCACACTTAAGCTATTATAAACCCGGTAGTCCGGAAATCTCGAAGGATTTCAAACCAAACATCATCAACCAAGATCGTACAAGTTTAGCGTCACCATTCACACGTTACAACATTTCATAAATAGTTCGACAACATCAAATGCGGAAATAAAGTTATTACAAACCAAGTTCTTAAAATCCGAGTAGCGAAAGCAAAGTAGTTTTGAAAGCTTAACCCAACTCACGCATCTTTAAAGATTAATACAGTGCTAGTCCAGCATCTATCCATCAAAAGCAGTTGGGGAGAATATTAAGATTAACTTACCCAAGGTCTTCTAATCCTTTGGAAAAAAGACAGTAGCACAAGCACCCGTGGAAGGTATGTCCGTCAAGACAAACAACAAGCGGGAAAAACCCCCGAGTACGAGAAGGTACTCAGCTAGACTTACCCGACTGACTCAAAATAAAAGACTCCAAGGAGTATGACAGGCTTTATCTGGGGATAGCTTGACTCTTTTGCAAAAAGGCGGTAATAACATTTAAAGTGATAGCTCAGCTTAACCATTCCTATTTATGCTAGGTGAGCACCTATACTATGCATCATAGTATATTAGTCATGATTAAGCAATCAAGTAGTAACCATAATCATAATCATCAGCTTAACCCATCATCATCATTAATCACATTCCTTAGTCATTACTACGATGCTGCAGCTCAAGTCAAAGTGTTCACTGTCCAGGAACGATGGCGATTCGAATCGACACTACCGAGCTCGGGGTATTCCTCACACAAACCACACTCACCCGTCGGTGAGCTACAGATCACCGTGGCACGTATCCGGGAAAAACAAGTACGCGGACTCGCATAGAACCACCGTACCCAGGGACCGCCCGACTGCCTTAGCCAGCCATGCTGGACCTCGGACTTACTCTTCGCGCCCCTATGGTCCCCCATCCATCTCCAATACGGTGCGAACGGATCGAGAACCGGCCTGGATAGTGTTAGGCTTCGCGGTCGGAAGTGCTTATCCGGCCAGCTAAGTATGAGGCATGCGTTCAATATGACTTACGGTATCCGAGGGGCGGCGCGACGACGGGCAGGCGGATGAAAGGAAATGCGGCGGCGGACGGTGTTCGAGCGCCTCCGGCGATGGCGAGGCCAGCCGAGGAGCGCATGAAAGCACATGCAAACCCTAGCGACAACCCTACGCGTGAATGTGGCGGGCAATTCGCCCGCGGCGGTGGCCGGCCGCGTGCATGGCGGCACGGAGGAGCATGGAGCTCGGGCGCGAGCTCCAGCGTGCAGCGGTGTGGGCTCCAATCGGCCCAGCGCCGCCGATGCGGTCGAACCCGGCGACGCTTCAGCGTCGCGCAGCGACGAAGAGAGAGAAGAGAGGCGGAAGGTGGCCGAAAGCGCGACGCGAGCTCCGCGGGCTTTCGGCCATGGCAGCGGCGTGGTGGCGCATGCGCCCTTACGGTCTGTCGATGCGATGGGAGGCTTCGAGCGCGGCGTGCGAGAGACGATGGCGAGCGCGTCGCGTCTTGTGGCGGGCTTCTCGGCAGCGGTGGCGCGGCGATTCGACGGTGTTAGCTTACCCGGCTGGCGGCGGCTGCTGCCGCGTGCGGAAGCCTGCGGGCGGGGGAGGGCGGGAAGCGAGCGGCGAGTGGGCGAAAATGGGCGTGTGGCGTTCCATTTCGGGCGAGGCGGGAGTAAACCCGCGCGGTGGGGCCGCTTGCGAGCCTCGCCTTGGCCGAACGCGGCGGCGGCAGCGGGCGCGTCGCGAAACGCGGCGTGTGGCGGTGCCACGACCGTGGCGCCCGAGTGGGTCGGATGCGCCCGCTTTCGGTTCTTACTGGCATTTTCTTTTTTTTTTGAAATTTAAATCTGAATCAAAATGCAACCATTTGACCAATTTAAAAGCATTTTCATGAGATGTGCCCAAAATGAAAGTTGTAGAGAAAATTGAGACGAACAACCTTCATTTAAGGCTCAAGTCCAAATTCTAAATAAATTTTGAACTATAAATTCATTTTGAATTGAGGTCGAAAAAAGGAAATTTTCTAACTTATTTTCTTTTTTTTGCTCCAAAATACACCAAATCTTTTGCAATAAAATTTGTTAAATCATTTCAAAATGCTGGGCAAGTGGATCCAACCTTGATCAAGTCATTTGCAAGACAATTAATTAACTAACACTCAATCAAGCAATTAATTAGCAACCAAAAATGCAACACATGAAATGATGATGCATTTAAGAATTAAATGCTTGATGATGCTTATGCCATGCTTAAAGAAGATTAAAGTTAATTAATTACTAGCCTAATGCATGCTAAACACTTGAGGTGTTACAAGTATGGCCTAGACATACCCTACCAGAATGTTGTATATGGCAGAAAGAGGGCACATGACAAACTCTTTGGTAAGTCAGATGATTCCTTTGATTGGTTGTACAGGTTTAAGGCAGAGGTAGAATTGAGATCCCATGGTAGCATTGTTGAGATAGCACATGAGGAAATAGATGGCAACTTCTATTTTTGATTTTTTCATTTGTTTCAAGGCAGCCATAGATGGATTTAGAAATGGGTGTAGGCCATACATTAGTATAGATTCCACTCACTTAAATGGGCTTTGGAATGGACAGCTTCCATCTGCCTAAGCTTTAGATGGACATAACTGGATGTTTCCACTAGCATTTGGCTTCTTTGAGTCTGAAACAACTGAAAACTGGACCTGGTTGAATGAGGCCAATGAACTTGTTTCTATGATTGCACCTGTTTGAATTAGTGACTATTGTACTGTGTTTGTCAAAGTTTTTGTGTGTTTTATCTGGGGAGATTCAAACAATTGTGTTAATATGATAGTACTATGCATCATTAATCTGAGAAGATTGCAAGCCCAAGAATTTACATTAAACCAGTTTTTCATTCCGTTCCATCCAAGATCCACGGCATACATGACCATGAGCACACATAAGTTTTTTCATTCCATTTCAACTACCAAACATCATCAGCATCACTTCCTAACAGCATACATGAGCACAGCTCCTACAACAACACTAACAACGCACACAATGAACATGTTCATCTGCCTCATCATTGCTTCCATCTTCTGCTCCAAATTCTTCATTTTCTTCCCCCATTTGACCGGTCAACTGATCCTTCTTCCTGGTCTCGGTGTAATCGCTCCTCGAAGCATTGCCCGGTTCGATGGCTGAACCATGATGATGCCAGCACCCTTTAATTCTTCAAAATACTGCTTCTCGAACTTGTAGTATGAACAAAGCTTCGGATACTATAAAAAAATATATTACAACCCTAGCGGATGAATTGGGGATTCAGTGGATGGGGAAACTTACTGCATTTCTCGCACACTTGAAGTAGAGACGGCCATGGTTCTCACCATCCTTCTTTGTTCTACCCTCCACCACTCGAGCAAGGCCGCATATCGGGCAAGGAAGCAGGGGGAAGCCGCTGAGCTCACCGGTTGGATCCGGTCCCGTCCAAGCGATGGGGGCCTGACGACCTTGCTGCCTGCTACGCCCTCCTCCTCCTCCTCGAGATGACTCTGTGAATGACGACATTGACGGGGAGGAATGCGGCGGCGGCGGAGGTGGTTGGCGCGGGGAAGAAGAAGGGGACAGGGCGCGGATGAAATAGGCCACCTAGCTGGCCCGTTTCGCTGATACGGGAGAGGGGAGGGGCAGGGGCAGTCATTTTGCCCCACGTGCTGACTCGGATCCGGTGTGGACTGCACACATGGCCCGCCACATCATCAAAAGTGTCAAAAATGTATGCAACACAAAACAACAGTGCCGATTCAATATTGACACTGGGAACGGTGAGATCTGGAGAGTGGTCACCCGTTATGATGGTAAAAAGTTAAATATCCCCTGAATGGAGAGAAATGTCAAATGTTCACGAGTTGGTCCTTGGATGCGCTCAGGTTTGGATACTGTGCATAGAGAAATGATTTTTCACCCACGGTAATATTGTATTTTAGTTATTTATTTTTCACACCTTATTGATCCTAGTTGTTTATCTATTTTTTTCTCTATTCCACCTCTCATATCTCACAATCCAAACGTCACCTTATATATTACGTGGATTTAATTTTCTCTCTAATTAAGTTCGACAAATGTAATTTGAGATGAAGTCTTAGGTGATCATATACCATCCTTTAAAGGATAATATTATATCATAATCATTTATTCTCACACCTCATTTAAATCATAACCATCCATCTATTTCTCTTTTTCTTATCCCACATCTTGTTTAATTTGACCATGAGCTATGAAAAAACCAATGTGATCTGTATTATAAAATAATTGTAAATTGATAAAAACGACTATAAAATCAATCATCTCTCATTATCTTCCTTGAAACAACTATAAAATGTTCCTTAATTTTCACTCATTTGAAAAACTAAGAGCAAAAACGAAGTCTAAGGACACGCACATTGTACATGAGACAACTTAAAATACAACTATTGTACATTTATCGATTAAGTCACTTTAAAATTATATGGCTAAATGAGACCGCCTACGAAATAACACCAATATACTTGCCTAAGGTGCTGCGAATGTTGTTTATACGAAAGCAGAAACACATTTGAGAAGGCGAAACAAATTAAGATGTACTCCTTCCATCCCAGTTTATAAGACGTTTGACTTTTTTGTGTTAAAAACTGTTCTTTCTTTGTGGAACAATATCTTATGTCACTATCAACCATGAATTGATTTGATATAACATGAGATTCAAAGATGAAATTTGGTCCGAATCATTATAAACTATATAAGCAGGATATCATATCATGTTTAAATGGAAAAGGGGACTCAAAAGTTGGGCTTCAAATTTCGTTGTTTGTAAATGCATGCGTGAATCAAACTGAATTACACAATACTGAGTCAACAACAACAAAATCTTGAAAGAAGTTTTTTTTTTTTAAAAAAATAAGTCTTGATCTTCTCTGATACAATGAAGCGAAGCTCTCTTGTTTCTTTTTTTTAAAAAAAAATCTTGAAAGAACCATCAAACTTGAACTGAAAAACGAATGGGCGGAGCTGTATTTATTTCTGTTTAGACGGAGCTATATTATTACAAGGTAAACATTAGTTTCCTGTATATGAACATTCTCACCTTTGACATTTATGAAAATTATTTTAGCAAGAAAGTTGGGATCACCATTTGTCTTGCACCAATTCAAAAGATATGAAAAATGAACATGTGCTTTATTTGTCAAGAAGAGATCAGCAGCTATACATCAACTCTCCTGGTTCTGCACATGCATGGTACTGCGATTGCGCAAGTAGGTCTCACTACTACAGAAATGATTTTGCGAGGCGGTGCGTTTTTATTAACCGTGACGGTCATAAGATTCAACCGCCACGTAAAATGTCTGCCATATACCGTGGCGGGGGGTGTTTTATTTACCGTGACGGTTAAAACTGACCGCCACGATAAATACATTTACCGTGACGGTCAAAAAATAACCGTCACCATTCATTAACTGTGGCGGTCAAAAAAACCCCGCCACGATAAATTAGGCCCAAAGCCCAGTTGGCCATATCCAACACTTAGGGTTTCACTTACTCCCTCTCCACCCTCCCAAGAGCCGTCTCCTCCTTCCTCTCTCTCACCCCTCTCCATGCCTCTGTTTCCCGAGCCTCCCTCCCTCCCTCCCTCTACCTCCCGGGGGGCGGAGCAGCCCTTGCCGGCGGCGGCGGCGCGACGCTGCGGAGGCGGGCGGGGCGCCACGAGGCGGTGAGGCGGCGTTGGCTCCCGCGGCCACGCTGCGTGGCGGCGCGGGCGCACGGGCGGGCGGGCGGGGCGGGCGCTGGGTGAGGCGGGCGCAGCTCCGGCGGCGCGCCGCGGCGCGGGGCGCCGGGTTTCCCATGGCAACAGGAGCAGCACGTGGTTCCCACGGCGGTGGCGGAAAGTGGTGGGTACCCCCGACGGCGAAAGCGGCGGCGGCCGGTGGCCATCTCCTCCCTCCAGCAACGACCTCCACCATCTCCACTTCTAGCTCGAGATCCAGCCTTAGGGGCTTGCGGATCCGTCCTTGGAGCACGCGGATCTGGCCTCGAGGCTCATGGATTGAGGTCGGATCCGCATCGACGGTGGCGTTTCGGCGGCAGCGGTGGCCAGCGGATGGGCTCAGCGGGCCCATTGGTGGGCTCCCCCGTGCTTGGCCTAGGGTTTTTTTTTTTTTTTTTTGGTTTTTATTTGATTTACTGTGGCGGGTGAACCTAACCATCACGGTTAATCGTGATTAACCGTGACCTATGCTTGGTGGCGGTTGAGAAAACCGCCACCGTTAATTGTTTTTGACCGCCATTGTTAAGCCTACTGTAGTGGTGTCTCCTTCATTTGCTTCAACCTTAGGAGAGAATCATGCATGCTACTTCGTTTATCTGGAGACTGAGCAACACAAGATAAGGCCACTTCCATCATGGGAACTAACAGGTAGTTCAGTAGTAGCTGCTCGGTATTACTTTCCTGCACTCCTTGTCCTTGGGAGATCATGGCATCGCTGATGAGTCGCTTGTCAACTACATGGTGAGCTTGACCTGGGAAATTATCTCGCACCCATTTTGTGAGATCCAAGTCCCCTCCAAAGCTCTGTTCGAGAGGGCTCCTCCCAGTGATCATCTCGAGGAGCATCACGCCATAGCTGTAGACGTCACCCCTTGTTGATGGTTTACTCCCGTATCCATATTCTTCATGACACAAGTTAATTAAAAAAGTACAGCAGCTTAATTAACTAAATTAGGCCAGATATATATATCATTTCGAAATAAATAATGAACAGGTATGAGTACATACCTGGTGGAATATATCCAATGGAGCCTGTAAGTCCATGGATACTGGAAATAGATTGTTGTTCTGGTTGCATTGGAGCCAACAGCCGGGCCAAACCAAAATCACCAATTTTTGCGTTCATATCCCCATCCAGAAGCACATTGCTGGGTTTGATATCACAGTGCACAACTTGTTCCCCACAGTCATTGTGCATGTACTCCAGTGCACTGGCAACATCAATGGCTATGTTGATCACCTCCTCAGCGTTGAGCCCCGCCCCATTCTCATGCTGTCTGCGTCGCTGGATCCAGTCTTCCAGGCTTCCATTGCTCATTAGCTCATAAACCAGAGCACGGAAATCGTTGCCGGAAAAATCCGCACTTGCACAAATTGTGACCAGCTTTATGAGGTTACGATGCTTCAAATTCCTTAGAGTCCCACAATCTCACACCCAGGTCTTTGGTGCTCCCATCTTGTGCAGGTCCAGTACTTTGATGGCCACTGGTGTTCCATCATGTAGCTCAGCTTTGTACACCGAACCAAAGCTCCCGACGCCGATGAGGTTCATCTCGTCGAAGGTGTTGGTCACGTCACATAGCTCTTTGTATGAGATAAGCCGATGATTTCTTCTGATGAAACTACCTGCTACTCTTGACCTTGCATTTGCTAAATGTCTCCTGGACAAGAACATAGCAAAAATCACACCAAGGGCTGAAATGGCAGCTGCTGATGCAGCAGCAACTACAATGACTATGTGCCTTTTTCGGCGCTCGGAGGAATGTTGCGAGCGGTAGCATGCCAAACTTGAGTAGCAAAGATTTGGGTTTCCATCAAGGTAGACAAAGGAGTGGTTCTCAAAGATTCCAGTGCTTGGAACCAACCCACTAAGATCATTCATTGAGAGGTTTAATAGTTGAAGGTGCAGCTTGGACAGGCTCCCTTGTATGCGACCGGTTAGCTTGTTGCTTGAAAGGTCTAGGCTTTGCAAAGCTCCAAGTGTCCCAATGCTGTCGGGGATCACTCCTGACATAACATTTCTGCTCAAGGATAATGTTTGCAGCCTCTGGCACTGCCCGATCGAGCGTGGGATACTGCTGTTGAGCAAATTGTCTGACAAGTCAATGGCGACGATGTTCTGTAGCTGGCCAATTGTCTCAATTGATGCAGCAGTGAGTGAATTGTGTGACAGATTAAGAATAGGGCCAAGGCTCCTGAGTTCAAACAGAGATGCAGGGATGTCCCCATGAAGGTTATTGCTCGAAAGATCTAGCGAATCAACATGTTGGAGGAGACCCAGCTCTTCTGGAACCCTACCAACCAACTCATTCTGTCCCATCTTCAGCGTTTTTAGCGCAGTAAGGTGCCCAATTTCCATCGGTACCGGGCCAGATAGCTTGTTCCCTGTAAGCTCAAGAACTCCTAGCTTCTTGAGATGGCCTATCTCTGGTGGGATACTCCGGGAAAGCTGATTGTAACTCATGTTGAGTAACGTCAGGGATGTTAAACGCCCTATGGACGGAGGTATTTGACCACTGATCCTGTTGGAACCAAGGTATAGCAGTGAAAGAGAGCTTGACAGGATGCCAACTGAATCAGGAAGCGAGCCCCAATGAGATTCTCAGCGAGTGCAAGGTACTGCAGCCTGGTGCAGTTTGTGAGGTCAGAAATGATTCTTGTTGTGTCAGAAATCTGATTACCCCGAATGTTGTACGTCACGAGGTTGTCAAGTACACTAAGAGCTGGTGGCACTGAGCCGCTAAGCTGGTTGTAGGACATCCTTATGGTTTCGATCTTTGTCAGATTGTGGAGAGATGATGGGATGGGACCATGGAACTTGTTGAAGCAGATGTTCAACGTCTTGAGGTTTGGGAGACGATAGCCAAGATCACTCGGATTCGCACCGTGAAGGTCATTGCCTGGAAATGCAAGGACAACAAGTGCAGAGGTATTGCAAAGTGGCAGGGGAACAATTCCTGAGAGAATGTTGCTACTTAGTTCCAGTGTTTGAAGCTGATCAAGTTTACCAAGTTGGTTAGGAATGTTCCCCTCAAAGTGGTTATTCTGTAGCTTCAAAGAAACAAGAGCTGAGAGATTGCCAATGTGGGGGCTAATTCTTCCAGACAAGTTGAGACTCCGAATGTCCAGCTCCAAGACCCTACCTGCGTGATTACACTTGATCCCGGTCCATGTGCACGCCGAGGATCCATTCCCCCACGATGATAGCGCTCCTGAAGGATCTTTGGTGATACAGGATTTCAAAGCAAGTAGAGCCTCTCGATCCTTAAGGTTGCTTGGAGTTGATCTACATGAACCTAACAGGAAAACAGTAGATAATAATACAGACAGGGAAACCAGACATTGAACGTAGATTCTCATCTTGAGTTGGATCGTCTCTGCGTGCAAAATTACAATGAAAAAAATTAAAGCAGATAACAAGAGTCAATAAACAAATGTATTAATCGAGAAAGCAAATTAAGGGAGTGAGGGTAATTAGACAAAAGAGACACAGGCGGTAACAAGATTGGGCACTGAAAGAAATGAGATGGTGACATACATACCTGATAATTTCCTTTTTTCTCAGAAAAATGCTGATAGAACTCGGGTGGTGTTAGCTTTGCGACTGCGAGGAAGCTCCTGCGGATAAGCAGCACCCTTTCGCAATGCGAAGGATGTAAGTATTAAGTAATATCCCAGCTACTACCATGTTTGAAGTAATCATGCTGACAAGTACAACAATGAACGTGAGTGTGATGTCTGAACCCCTTGACAGCCATGTGTGCAAGGCGTTCCAGCGGCCCCCTTCAAATCGATAGCGACGAGAGGAGAAAGAAACTTAGAATAATAGAAGAGAACGCTACCGATGCATGCAGATGAAAAGCGAGCAGAGCGTCAGTGACTGTGAGATTTTCGGAATCCGTACGAGCCTACTGCTTGAGTCGCTAGCGAGTAGAATCTCTGGGTTCTCTCATCCATGTGAAATAAAATATACTATGTGCTCCATTGAGAAAAGAAAAAATATAAGCAAAACAGAATGTGAGGTGGACATGCATGTGTGCTAATAAAGTCGACTATTAAAGTGTCTGTACTAATGAGCATTATGCCACAGTCTACCGGCTAGTGCCGCTGACTAGCATAAAAGGAACCTTTTGTGGCAGAACCGCCTAAATTATTACACTCGCAAGAGTACTTGTCTTCCATTAGACACTAAGTACTCAAGGGAGTGCACTAATTTAATCGATTCTGTCGAGCACACCCAACGGGAGAACTCGATAAACCACAAATTTAACCAGGATACAATTGAGTACGGAACTTACATCCCTTAGTCCATTTCATACAACAAGAGTTCTCAAATTTATTCATTACAATACCAGAGTTCAGAGTGCGAAAATAAAAATAGCGGAATGGAAATAAACATCTAGCGGAAAGCGATACAAGGATTCCGTCTGTGCCCACCAGATGAATCCTCCACACAAGAGCTACTCCTCAAGCTGATCCTGCAACAGGGGAAATAAACCCTGAGTACACAATGTACTCGCAAGACTTACCCGAATGGGAAAATATATACATCCCGACTCTCAAGGATATGCAGAAGGCTTTATGGCTGGTGGTTTAGTTAATTTTTGCAGAAAAGCATTACTAAGCCTGGGTCCTTATTTCCATGTTATTAGCCGTCTTTTAGTAGATTAGCTATCCAATCTATGTAAGCACATGTACTACTTTCAAGCAAGTGGTAAGCAATCAGACTCTTTTCATCCATCTTTCATCTTTCAGTTCTTACTACGATGCCAGAATAAGGTTCTCGTCGTTACCGTTCAAGAACGGCGATTCGCGAATCAATGCGCCCAGTTGGGTACCCCAAAACACACTCCCCCCTTTGCATCCTAGACAATGGACGAGAATAACTTGCTTTTCCCGCCCGGGGCTCCGGATCCCCCCGCCCTAACTTGGACTCCAAGCTCCCAGCACTTACGACCCCGCCGTAAGTGGTGGTGCAAGGACCTCCACCATCCCCGCCCCCAAACAACCGGTCCGGATGAAGCCGGAACCCAAGACAAGAGAGAGCAAGCCTTCCAAGCGCCCATACCCAAGTATGTGTTCGGGATAAGGAGATCGTGACTTAACCTTCAACCCTTAGCAACGATCGGTCCTTAACCGACGCAGACGGGGAAACCGTGTAACCAAATTAAGCTCTGTTGGCCGCAGAACATAACTTGTCACACACCACCAATAACCATACCATATCCCTGTCCGGTCAACATGTTCCTTTTTCCACCAATTATCATGTGAGTAGAGTATACTCCTACTTGTGAGTACTCGCAGGTTACTCACGCTACCGACAACCTAAGCATAGCAGCTACTCGAGCCTATCATACTAGTAATACCCATAGGATAGATATATATATGCATGTGGGTTCCATAACAATTCTGTAACGTAAATGCAAACATATAGATATTCATAAGTTCATAAAATATAGGTTATGCACCGGGGCTTGCTGCCTTGGGCAAAGCGGGTCACCGAGTCGGCCTCGCCACGGCTCCTGAAACTCCTGGGACTCGGGGAACACCTCCGTCCGGGAATCTCCTCCACGTACTCTTCGATCACCTCCTCGAACTCGACGTCGTCGGGAGGTACAACACGGACTCGTTCTCTACATGCATGCGATGATGATGCAATAAGCAAACGGCAACAACAACTCTTAAAAAGAAACACCACGAGTTAACCTAACAACTAGCTCTAATGACTAATATGGTTAACTAGCTATCAAACTCATAAAGCATTATTTCATGCTAACTTAGGTTGCAACTACTTTCTAATCATTTTAATATATAAACTAACTAGGGTTTATCATCTACCTTATTAAACTAGCCACTACTGAGCTACAACAATTACTAGAGGTTCATGACAACCGATGAAGCTACTGCATAAAACTCTAGAGCAAGAACTATCATATAAATGCCATGATAAATTACTTTCTAAATTAATCTATTAAAGGCAAAGCATTTAAAAGTAATTAAATACTCTGGCTACAACAGAACTGCACCAACTAATTACACCAATAGATAGAGCATGAATTTAGGAAACTAGCAAAATTGGTTTCATCATTTTTGGACTTGTATTCTATTTTATATGATTTTCCAAACATCGCCTCGAAGCTAAAAAGGAAAAGCTATTTTTAATTAGCCGGAAAAAGGAAAAGGCCTTTTGGCCCGGCGCTGCCCAACACGGGCGCTGCCCACGCATGAGACGCGGCCCGCGGCGGGAGAGAGCCAGCCGGGCGCTTTTGTAAAAAACACCCCGAGCTACTCGGGAAATCGCGAGGCGCTATGCGGCACTATTGCACAAGACACACGCTTTGCAACGAACACCCCGCCACTTCTCATCTTCACATCGGGTCTTCACATCGGGGAGGTCCCCGACGGCGGCGGCGCCGCGGGGCAAACAAGGCGCTGCGGCGACGGCCTCGGCCGGCCACCGGAGAGCCCACCGGCGACCTGAGACACGGCGCTACCTATGACTAAGACTCGCACACGCCTAGAGCACCTAAGCGCGACTCGAAACACGGCACAGCCCAGCCCGGCCATGACGGAGGGCGCGACTGCTTGGTCCGGCGGCGGCATGACCGTTCCGCGAGCCGGAGCAAAGAAGTTGCTCCACCACCTATCACTTATCGACCGATAGCTTACCCCGAACCTTGCTGCGGTGGCGATTGGGTCGGAGAAGAATCGAGGAAGGCTGGCCGCGAGCGAGCCGAGAGCTCGGCGGCGCCCGGCGGTTGACACGGTCGTGTCACCCGCACGAACACCATACCTGCAACTCAGGGAAGGTGCGCATGTTGAAGAGGAGCTTAGGGGCGAAGCCGACGATGTGGTTTAATTAGACTCTAGGGCTGTGGACGGGTGTCAATTTGAGGAGGCGCACATCCGGCTTACCAGCACCGACGGCGACAAGAACTCCAAATTGGAGCTTGCCGTTGCTTTAACTGCGAATGGAGGGACACGGGTGGCTGTAGCATTGACTGGCGAACAGAGTGGTGTACCCGACGAGGTTTGGGATGCCGCCAAATCGACCTAACTTCGGCAATGGGCCGATCGGCTATGTCGGCCGAGAGGATGGGGTTGGCGGCAAGACGGCAAGGGGAGGGTGCGTCCTCCCGGCGTCGTATAGGGCGGCGGTCACGCTACAACGGCGAGGGCAAAGCGACACGGCGCTGCCGGGCAGCGGACGGACGACGGCGGAGCGCTAGGCGACGCGACGCACGACGGCGCCCCGTCATTGGGGGAGGAGCAAGTGGCGGCTAGCAGCGCGCAACGACGACGCAGACGACGCGACGCGGGCTACGGCCAAGCCGACACCGAGACAAGAAGACACGGCACCCGTGCGATCAGAGGCACGGCGGCAGTGACGCCGCCGTTGGCCCGACGCGCTGGACACGGCTAGCACGCGGTGACGCGCCGCGTCCCAACTCGCCCAGACAGTGTGCATGCACGGATTTTAAAGCAACAACCCAAGCCAAACTAGCAAGTTTCGATCCAAACCAACTTTGCAACGCTAAAGGGGGTACATCTAGCTACTGATCAGAGCCAAGACATGCCACTACTGCTTAGCTCGATTTCAGAGGAACGCAATGCCAACATGGCATTGCCAAACTGTTTTCAGACTTAGGAAAAAGAGCTAAGACCGAAGCTGAAACTTTAATCCAATTGCATTTCCGAGCTGATCGAAAAATCACTTATCGAAATCGTTTTGCAGTGGAACAAGTTGCAATGCTTCCTACAAGTTTTATACTTCGAACTTTATTTAAATGACACATAGGTGTTCTATATTACTTTTGCTTAATAAAAATTGATGAATAACTTTAAGTGATATAAAACAACACTTGAGCTAAACTTTTATTTAACTTTTATTTGACAACTTCATTAGCATATCTAGGTTGAAAACAATCAACCACACACTACCACACATGCATTAACATGAAATGACGATGCTCATGAAATAATTTCAGAAATAATTTAGCGTGTAACACCGAGGGTGTTACTGCTCTCTTCCCTAACAAAAATCTCGTCCTCGAGATTTCATGTGTGTGCCTAGTGTGAGAAAGGTAGGATATTCTAAACATTTTAGTTGGATTACCTTGGCACATTAGGTAGGAGATGAGGATAGTTTTCCAAAAGATAATCTTCTTGCTCCCACGTCGCTTCTTCCTCGGAATGATTTTGCCACTGGACCTTATAGAACTTTATGATCTTGTTTCTCGTAACTCTTTCCTTCTCATCTAGGATTTTGATAGGATGCTCGATATATGTAAGATCGAAATTTTGGAGAGATAATCCTTCAATCTCCACTACCTCTGTTGGAACTCTTAAACATTTCTTTAGCCGAGAGACATGGAAAACATTGTGAACTGGCCGACAAGATATCTGGAAGCTGGATGCGATAAGCAACAGCACCACATCGCTGTATGACTTGATAAGGCCCAACATATCGGGGAGCCAACTTCCCTTGAACTCCAAACCGATGCACACCTCTCATCGGCGACACCTTGATATAAACATAATCACCTTCTTCAAACTCTAATGGTCTCCTCCTCTTATCCGCATAACTTTTTTGATGAGCTTGTGCCACTTTTAAATGATTTTGAATCACATGAACTTGTTCTCTTGCCTTCTTTATAAGGTCAGGCCCAAAGTGACCACGATCTCCCACTTCAACCCAGTTGAGTGGTGTTCTACATTTCTTGCCATAGAGAGCTTCAAAAGGTGCCATCTTAATACTCTCTTGATAGCTATTGTTATATGAGAACTCAGCAAAGAGGCAAACATTCATCCCACTTCTCAGGAAAAGAAATGACACAAGCCCTCAACATATCTTCCAAGATTTGATTCACTCTCTCAGTCTGACCATCTGATTGTGGATGATAGGCAGTACTAGCAAGAAGTTGAGTGCCTAAGCACTGTTGCAAGTGCCTCCAGAATTGAGATACAAACACTGATCCCCGATCAGAAATGATGGTCAAGGGCACTCCATGCAAACACACAATCTTCTCAAAATATAACTTGGCATACTCAGTAGCTGTATATCTTGTCTTCACTGGAAGGAAATGAGCTGTCTTGGTAAGGCGATCTACTATAACCCAAATGGAATCATACCCCTTGGAGGTACGGGGAAGGCCATTAATAAAATCCATGCAAATATCTTCCCACTTCCAAGCAGGAACAGGTAGGGGCTGCAAATAACCAGGTGTACGGAGGTGATCTACCTTAACTCTTCTACAAGTATCACACTCTGCAATGAACTTGGTGATATGTTGCTTCATCTTTGGCCACCAATATAAAGTACGCAGATCATGGTACATCTTGTTACTCCCTGGATGAATGGACAACTTGGAATTATGTGCCTCATCCAAAATTGTTCTTCTCAACTCTTCACTAGCAGGAACCACCAAACGATCTTTGAATCTAACCACCCCCATCTCATCAATGCTGAAATGAGGACCACGATCCTCAGCTATCAACTTCTTGATATGGGGAATTTCTTCAGCATCTTGCCTTTGTTCCATAACGATCCTCTCGCGCAAGCTAGAGGCCAAGGAAATGTGAGCTAAAATCTCAAGGTGAGAATGAGGCAAAGACTCTTCAACTCTATGTGGCTTCCTACTCAAAGCATCAGCTACCACATTAGCTTTTCCAGGATGATAATGAACTTCTAGATTATAATCCTTAATTAACTCAAGCCATCTTCGTTGCCTCATATTTAACTCAGGTTGAGTGAAAATATATTTGAGGCTCTTGTGGTCTGTAAAAATGTGCACCTTATTTCCCAAAAGATAATGCCTCCAAATCTTTAAAGAGTGCACAACTGCAGCAAGCTCCAAATCATGGGTAGGATAATTTACTTCATGCTTCTTCAACTGACGGGAAGCATAAGCTATCACTCTACCCTCTTGCATAAGCACACAACCGAGTTCTGTCTTGGATGCATCACAGTACACATCAAAAGGCCTCTCAATATCTGGTTGCGCAAGGACTGGGGCTGAGGTGAGTAACTTCTTCAAAGTTTGGAAAGCTTCCTCACAAGCAGGAGTCCACACAAACTTGGAATCCTTACAAAGCAGATTGGTCATAGGTTGGGCTAGCTTAGAGAAGTCTGGAATAAAACGCCGATAATAACCAGCTAAACCCAAGAACTGACGAACTTGATGAGCTGACTCAGGAGACTGCCAATTCAAGACATCTTGCACCTTGCTAGGATCTACAGAGATACCCTCAGGAGTCAAGACATGCCCCAAAAACTGCACTTCATCTAACCAAAATGCACACTTGCTGAACTTGGCATACAACTGGTGCTCACGCAGTCGAGTCAATACTACTCGAAGATGTTGCGCATGCTCTTGCTCATTCTTGGAGTATATCAGAATATCATCAATGAAGACCACCACAAACTTGTCCAACTCCGGCATGAAGACTGAGTTCATGAGATACATGAAGAAGGCAGGAGCATTGGTGAGGCCAAAGGACATGACTAGGTACTCATAAAGACCGTACCTAGTAGAGAAGGCTGTTTTAGAGATATCTTCAGGCCGGATTTTGATTTGATGGTATCCAGAACGGAGATCAATTTTGGAGAACACTTTAGCACCAGCTAACTGATCAAACAAGAGATCGATGCGAGGCAAGGGATACTTGTTCTTAATGGTTACCGCATTAAGAGGGCGATAATCCACACACATGCGGAGAGTGCCATCCTTCTTCTTCACAAAAATGGCTGGACAGCCCCAAGGTGATGAGCTAGGATGGATAAAACGATCCTTTAGCAACTCTTCTAAGCTTTTTCATCTCGGCTAACTCGGGTGGGGCCATGCGGTAAGGACGCCGCGACATGGGGAACAGATCCGGGCTCCAAATCTATGGTGAACTCTATCTCCCTATCAGGTGGCAACCCCGGAAGTTTTTCAGGAAAAACATCAGGAAACTCACATACCATAGGAATGGAAGCAAGATCGGCAGAAGCTTCAACATGAGCAACCACTGATGAGACCGGAGCTGATGGTATAAGAAGAGTCATTCTATCCTCGAAGAAGGAAGCTTCATCTCAAGCGCTCTCCGTTCAAGATTTAAGACTACTCTATTTTGTTGCATCCAGTTCATCCCAAGGATCACATCTAACCCCTGACCCGGTAGTATCAAAAACTGAACACAATAGGTGTGAGTGGCTAGCACTACACGAACTGTCTCTGTCCGGGTATTAATGCACAGATGTGCTCCCGGTGTCAATATCTTATAGGCAATAGACATTTACACCGTGGGAATACTGTTTCTTAGTGCATACCCCATGCTCATGAATGAATGTGATGCACCAGAATCAAACAACACAAATGCTGGATGGGAGTTGATGGAGAACATACCAGCCATCACGGGCTCTCCACGTGGAATCTCCTCTGCCTCAGTGTAGTTAACATGCCCCGAGTGGTGGCGGGCATCTTCTTCTTAATGAAAGTCCTCTTGACTAAACGGGAGTTTGCGTAAGACCGAGAGGGCTGGTTCTATGGATAGTTCGAATAAAGTGACCTTCCTTGCCACACTTGAAACAGGCATTGGGTGACACCGCCTTTTTGCCTCCCCCCGACCCTCGACGAGGTGGATACCGCTGTCCCCGAGGCCGCCGAGAGGCTGCTGCGTCTGTGTGTCTCGGCTGGGTTGGTGCACGGCATCGAGGCCGGTACCTTTGGGACGGGCCTCGGGCCGAGGCCGATATGACCGCTTGTCCCCAGGGAGAGTGGTGAGGCGCTCTCTGAACCACCTGGACTTTTCGAGGCTGCTGGTGACCAGAAAAACCCGTAGCCGCTCTCTTCCTGCTCCACTCTGTCTGTGTGTCACGCTGCAATCCTTCCATGGTGATGGCAGCATTCATCAGTTCCCCAAAAGTACGGTAACCTCCAGTATACAGCTCCTTTTGCATAAGACTGGTAAGACCACGGTTGAAACAATCCATCTTCTTCTCATCGGTGTCCACCCGGTTGCCAGCATACTGAGACAGATAGTTGAACTTGTGAACATAATCCATGACAGACATGCTCCCTTGCTTCAGATCTATGAACTCCTTCAGCTTCCTGTTCAGATGGCCAACAGGAACAAAGTGCTGACGGAATGCAGTGCAGAATTCGTCCCAAGTCACCTGGTGACCCGGACGCTGCATGGCGGTGAAAGTGTCCCACCAAGCAGTCGCGGACCCCTGCAGCTGCTGTGCGGCAAAGTGCACCTTCTGGTCGTCGGTGATCCTGGCGAGCAGCAAGAACTTCTGCTCCAGACCACGAAGCCAATGCTCCGCATCCAGAGGCTCTGCGGACGGGGTGAAAGTAGGTCGGCTGCGTCACCACGAAATCCTTGTAGGTACAGGGCTTCTCCTCCTCCAGACCACCGCCTCCACACCCACCATTTCCACCCCCTCTATTCCCACCGTTGCCGTGGCGAGGAAGTCCTCCAACAGCCTGTGCCATCAGCTCCAGAGCACGGGCTGAGTCTCGACGGGCGGCTGCCAACTCCGCCATCATCTCCGCGAAGGTCGGGGGAGCTGGCGGTGGTGGTGGTGGTGGCTGACGAGCCTGGGCTGCCCCGCCTCCGCTGGCACCCTGGCCACCACCCTGAACCTCCTCATGGGCCTCATGGCCCTGCCCGTCTCCACCACTGTAGCTGCCACGCTCGGAGGGAACCCTCATCTGCAAGCAGACCATCCGAAAATCAGCACCCAGATCTTCCAACTCGGAACAAGAGACTGAGGGAACTGGTAAGACTGGATCAACATCTTTTAGGATCTAGACTTTGACTTGGATGAGAGCAATTATTTTTAGTAAATTATTACTTATTGAGGTTCACGTGAGGGGAAGCTTAATCATATGAAGTTTTATTATTTTTAAAGATGCATGCTCGACCTATTCGTTCACTCAAGCCAGAAATATAGTGGCACGCAAAACTTTGGCACATCGCACACTCACTTGCCGGATGCTAATCGATTCTTACGTTGCGCAAGTTAGTGCACCTGCAGAAAATGATTAGTTAAAACAGTGCCACTATCCTAGATACATAACCATAGCTATGGGCCTATACTTCTATACGCAAGGAACCACGCCCCTATCCTTTTGAAAAGACTTTTTTTGTAGGTCAAGTTTTAACTTTTTTGAAATAGGTTCTTAAGCTCCGAATACTCAATTATGCTCGATACCACGTGGCGAGAACCGCCTAAATTATTACACTCACAAGAGTACTTGTCTTCCATTAGACACTAAGTACTCAAGGGAGTGCACTAATTTAATCGATTCTGTCGAGCACACCCAATGGGAGAACTCGATAAACCACAAATTTAACCGGGATACAATTGAGTACGGAACTTACATCCCTTAGTCCATTTCATACAACAAGAGTTCTCAAATTTATTCATTACAATACCGAGTTCAGAGTGCGAAAATAAAAAATAGCGGAATGGAAATAAACATCTAGCGGAAAGCGATACAAGGATTCCGTGGCGTGCCCACCGGATGAATCCTCCACACAAGAGCTATTCCTCAAGCCGATCCCGCAATGGGGGAAATAAAACCCCGAGTACACAATGTACTCGCAAGACTTACCCGAATGGGAAAATATATACATCCCGACTCTCAAGGATATGCGAGAAGGCTTTATGGCTGGTGGTTTAGTTAATTTTTGCGAGAAAAGCAATACTAAGCCTGGGTCCTTATTTCCATGTTATTAGCCGTCTTTTAGTAGATTAGCTATCCAATCTATGTAAGCACTGTACTACTTTCAAGCAAGTGGTAAGCAATCAGACTCTTTTCATCCATCTTTCATCTTCCATTTCTTACTACGATGCCAGAATAAGGTTCTCGTCGTTACCGTTCAAGAACGGCGATTCGCGAATCAATGTGCCCAGGTGGGTACCCCAAAACACACTCCCCGCCTGCATCCTAGACACAGACGAGAATAACTTGCTTTCTCCTGCCCGGGGCTCCAGATCCCCGTCCTAACTTGGACTCCAAGCTCCCAGCACTTACGACCCCGCCGTAAGTGGTGGTGCAAGGACCTCCACCATCCCCGCCCCCAAACGGCCCGGTCCCGGATGAAGCCGGAACCCAAGACAAGAGAGAGCAAGCCTTCCAAGCGCCCATACCCAAGTATGTGTTCGGGATAAGGAGATCTCGTGACTTAACCTTCAACCCTTAGCAACGATCAGTCCTTAACCGACGCAGACATGGGGGAAACCGTGTAACCAAATTAAGCCCCTGTTGGCGCGAGAACATAACTTGTCACACACCACCAATAACCATACCATATCCCTGTCCGGTCAACATGTTCCTTTTTCCACCAATTATCATGTGAGTAGAGTATACTCCTACTTGTGAGTAACTGCAGGTTACTCACGCTACCGACAACCTAAGCATAGCAGCTACTCGAGCCTATCATACTAGTAATACCCATAGGATAGATATATATATGCATGTGGGTTCCATAACAATTCCTGTAACGTAAATGCAAACATATAGATATTCATAAGTTCATAAAATATAGGTTATGCACCGGGGCTTGCCTTGGGCAGGCGGGTCAGCTGAGTCAGTCTGCCACGGCTCCTGAAACTCCTGGGACTCCGGGAACACCTCCGGTCCGGGAATCTCCTCCACGTACTCTTCGATCACCTCCTCGAACTCGACGTCGTCGGGGAGGTACAACACGGACTCGTTCTCTACATGCATGCGATGATGATGCAATAAGCAAACGGCAACAACAACTCTTAAAAAGAAACACCACGAGTTAACCTAACAACTAGCTCTAATGACTAATATGGTTAACTAGCTATCAAACTCATAAAGCATTATTTCATGCTAACTTAGGTTGCAACTACTTTCTAATCATTTTAATATATAAACTAACTAGGGTTTATCATCTACCTTATTAAACTAGCCACTACAGAGCTACAACAATTACTAGAGGTTCATGACAACCTACTGAAGCTACTGCATAAAACTCTAGAGCAAGAACTATCATATAAATGCCATGATAAATTACTTTCTAAATTAATCTATTAAAGGCAAAGCATTTAAAAGTAATTAAATACTCTCTGGCTACAACAGAACTGCACCAACTAATTACACCAACAGATAGAGCATGAATTTAGGAAACTAGCAAAATTGGTTTCATCATTTTTGGACTTGTATTCTATTTTATATGATTTTCCAAACATCATTTTCGAAGCTAAAAAGGAAAAGCTATTTTTAATTAGCCGGAAAAAGGAAAAGGCCTTTTGGCGCTGCCCAACACGGGCGCGCCCACACGCTGAGACGCGGCCCCGCGGGGGGAGGAGAGCAGCCTGGCCGGGCGCTTTTTGCAGAAAAACACCCCGAGCTACTCGAAATCGCGAGGCGCTATGCGGCACTATTGCACAAGACACACGCTTTGCAACGAACACCCCGCCACTTCTCATCTTCACATCGGGTCTTCACATCGGGAGGTCCCCGACGGCGGCGCGCATGTGGCAACACAGGCGCTGCGGCCGACGGCTCGGCCGGCCACCGGAGAGCCCACCGGCGACCGCGAGACACGGCGCTACCTATGACTAAGACTCGCACACGCCTAGAGCACCTAAGCGCGACTCGAAACACTAAGACGAGCCCCGGCCCGGCCATGACGGAGGGCGCGATCTTGTGTCCGCGGCTGGGCGGCATGACCGTTCCGGCGAGCCGGAGCAGCAGAAGTTGCTCCACCACCTATCACTTATCGACCGATAGCTTACCCCGAACCTTGCTGCGGTGGCGATTGGGTCGGAGAAGAATCGAGGAAGGTTGGCCGCGAGCGAGCCGAGAGCTCGGCGGCGCCCGGTGGTTGACACGGTCGTGTCACCCGCACGAACACCACAGCTGCAACTCCGGGAAGGTGCGCATGTTGAAGAGGAGCTTAGGGCGAAGCTGACGATGTGGTTTAATTAGACTCTAGGGCTGTGGACGGGTGTCAATTTGAGGAGGCGCACATCCGGCTTACCAGCACCGACGGCGACAAGAACTCCAAATTGGAGCTTGCCGTTGCTTTAACTGCGAATGGAGGGACACGGGTGGCTGTAGCATTGACTGGCGAACAGAGTGGTGTACCCGACGAGGTTTGGGATGCCGCCAAATCGACCTAACTCGACAGCGGGCCGATCGGCTATGTCGGCCGAGAGGATGGGGTTGGCGGCAGCACGGCAAGGGGAGGGTACGTCCTCCCGGCGTCGTATCCGGGCGGTCAGCGCTACAACGGCGAGGGCAAAGCGACACGGCGCTGCTGGTGCAGGAAGCGGACGACGGCGCGGAGCAGCTAGGCGACGCGACGTACGACGGCGTCCCGTCACAGGGAGGAGCAGTGGCGGCTAGCAGCGCGCAACGACGACGCAGGACGACGCGACGCGGGCTACGGCCAAGCCGACCGAGACAAAGAAGACACACGGCACCCGTGCGGTCGAGGCACGGCGGCCGGTGACGCCGGCCGTTGGCCCGACGCGCTGGACACGGCCAGCACGCGGTGACCGCGCCCACGCGTCCCAACTCGCCCAGACAGTGTGCATGCACGGATTTTAAAGCAACAACCCAAGCCAAACTAGCAAGTTTCGATCCAAACCAACTTTGCAACGCTAAAGGGGGTACATCTAGCTACTGATCAGAGCCAAGACATGCCACTACTGCTTAGCTCGATTTCGCAGGAACGCAATGCCAACATGGCATTGTCAAACTGTTTTCAGACTTAGGAAAAAGAGCTAAGACTGAGCTAAAACTTTAATCCAATTGCATTTCCGAGCTGATCGAAAAATCACTTATCGAAATCATTTTGCAGTGGAACAAGTTGCAATGCTTCCTACAAGTTTTATACTTCGAACTTTATTTAAATGACACATAGGTGTTCTATATTACTTTTGCTTAATAAAAATTGATGAATAACTTTAAGTGATATAAAACAACACTTGAGCTAAACTTTTATTTAACTTTTATTTGACAACTTCATTAGCATATCTAGGTTGAAAACAATCAACCACACACTACCACACATGCATTAACATGAAATGACGATGCTCATGAAATAATTTCGGAAATAATTTAGCGCGTAACACCGAGGGTGTTACACCTTTAGTCTTGGACCGTGTCACCAACGGAGACTAAATGTCCATATATCCATCTATCCTTCTTTCTCTCCAAGCCTGACATATTTAAAGTTCGGTGTTCTTACTCGTGGAAGGAGTTTTTCTCACGAATGGTGGTCTCTCCTCTGGGCTCCACATTAAAAAAAAAGTTTTCTTATTTTTTACAGCTTGTAAATGATTAGAAAATTCAAAAACTATTTTTAGGAATAGTTGACTTAAGTCATCCGACCATAATAAAAAAATTGATTTTTAAGGACATTGTCTTAAGAAAATCGATCGACTCTGAAGATCATTTTGAACATTAGTTAAAAAATATTTGTGTACTAGTGTGTATACACTCGATATCATTGATTTCTTCGTATCAGGCATCTCATAAGAAAGAGAGGCAAGCATTTCAAAGGTCAGACAGATCACGAGGACGGAGCTTACGCACCGTAGTGGTGAGGATGTACTTTATGGTTAATGATCTACTCCCTCTGGCACTGAAAGAAGTGTTTTCTGGAGTTGTCCTAAGTCAAAATTTTTAAACTTTGACCAAATTTCTAGAAAAAAGCATTAAGATTTATGTTATCAAATTAGTATCATTAGATTTACCATAGAATATATTTTCATAATATATTCAATTTGTGTTATAAATGTTGTTACTTTTTTCTATAAAGTTAGTCAAAGTTAAAAAAATTTGACTGACACGGTTTCTAGGAATCACTTTTTTTTTTTTTTAAGGACGGAGGTAGTACAAGTAGCCTTTGGAAATAGACCTGGTACCCAACGTATTCTACAGACACACACCCGTGGAAGAATTTTATATTTTAGGAGTTACTCTATTCATAAGTCCTAGAGGTCCACAACACAGTCGACATGATGCACCTAAAGAAAAATCTTTGCATGAACCTTCTATGCTGTGTATGGAAAGGCAAAAGATACACTAGAAGTATGACAGGACTTGCAGCGCATGAAAGAATGATACAGTCTGCATCTAGAGAAGAAAGATAATGAACGCTATTACTTAAGTTCTGTTAACTACACTCTTATTAGCAAAGAAAAGAAGGAAAACATGTTTAAATGCCTGAGCAGTATCAAGGTCCCTTCCGGCTTCTCCTCAAATGTAAAGGTGATAATAAATATGGCAGAAAAGAAATTCCTATACCTAAAGTCTCATGACTGCCACATGCTTATGACACGATTGTTTTTTCAGTTGCATTGAAAGGGATTCTATTGGAAAATATTTGATTAGCCATGAAAAATGTATGAAGGCAGTGATCATGCATATGCATTGAGTTTGCATTTTTTTGAGGTTTATCTGGTCGGCCTTTTTTTATCTGAATGAAGTGGATATGAATATTGTTTTATAACGAGGAGTATTGTTTTTATTATGAGTATTGATTTATTCATACGTGGAGGTGGTATATTTATTGTATCATGCCGATTTCTTCTTTATGGCAATATCATTGGATAAATAACTTGACTATTAATTACTATTTTCTTAGCTGTTATACGTTCTATGATAAATTGATTCCTAATTAAATTGTAGTTTGAACAACATATTTAGACAGCCGACTTGCTTAAATACATTCTCAGACCTCTTATCTTTCTAGATGCTTGATATGGATACTTTGCTTGAAGGCATGAGATTAGCAACACCCCTTCAGCGTCTCACCCACATTTAGAGACACGATTTTTTTTTTTCAATTGCTGTAATATACTTAGTTTATCGATCATGGTGACCTTTCATGGCTTAATAGAAACACTGCAATAAGATCTATCTTAATCATAGTTTTATTCTCATTGTTGCTTCCGCGCTATACTTGTTGATAGATTTATATTGCCAACTTTTATACTTTGGTACAAGAAAAGGGACGTTAATGACATTCTAGGCTTTTCTAGTGCCTAGGGTGTCACATTGAACTAAGGAAGTAACCAAGTATTGGACACCCTCCAAACGTTGAAACTGAATAAATTTTGACCAATGCAGGTTTAAAATGTGATGGCCTTTGAATGTATGGTTTTAGGCCACAGCATATATTTGAGATAAGTGGGAGGCTAGGGACCTAGGCCGAGCTGAGAGTGAGATCGGCACCACAGCAAAATGACCGAATATTTTCAACCAATCAAGCAAATAACAAATAGTTGCTTATGAGTCAGCTTGTGGTACATGAAGTAGCACAGAGATGCAACTTTTAAAAATAACAAAAAAACTTGATCCACACAGAAATGTTGTAACGATGTTGAATAAATTTCTCAAATATAAATATTTTACACATCATTCGTCATGTAACCTGGTGTAATGAATCAAAATTTGCCCAGGAACAGTGGAAGCCCATAGCCTGATTTTACTTGCAAGGCCTGATCCGCGTGGGCATGCGTTTCTGTACTAAGACAACTCCAACCTTTGTTCATGTCAAAAGATACATCCGTACAGGGGAGTGGCACAACTTATATGAGTGCCAGAATAGATTCCTTGTGTAAGAAAATGTTGAAAGAATGGGCTGTACACCTAGTGACTCCAGAAACAGCCACCATATTTTCCCAACAAAATGTTACATACACAACTCTGTTCCTAGATACATGTGACAAACACCCACCTAATTTGCCTGTCACGATGGATATACAAAATCAATTTTGTAAGAGACAGGGAAAATACTGACAAAGCTATATGATTCTCCTCCAGCAAAAGAATAGAAAAGAGTTTCGTCATTAGTTGTTATGTCAGCCGATGTAGTCCTAGCTCCGAGGAAATGAGTCTGAGCAGCACCTGTACAAGCTCCCGCACCCTAGCTTCTCTGACAGATCAGCAATAACAATTAATCAGGTTACATACCACAAGCAAAACTGGCATCATACAAACACAGAGACAACTCTAGAGCTCTGCCCCCCCCCCCCCCACACACACACCCCCCCACCCACCCACCCACCCACCCACCACACCCACACACACACACCCACCCACCCCACCCCACCACCACCACCACACACACACACACACAAAGGGAGAGTTATCTACTCCAGCACTGTCATGTTCTTCCCGGTTCAATTAATGGCTGACCACAACATCAAATCTTGCTTACAAAAGGCACAGGAGATATCGATAATAGTTCAACCTTTAGAGTCCCAAAGTGCGCAGGATCACACAAAATCGTCTCAGATGGGAAAAACATAGAGAGACCATGTTTTACTCAGATATCCTAAATAATTTTTTTATTAACAAACAGGACATTAAAGGAGGAACCATGGTTTTTAAGAATAGAATCGAAAGGTTAAAGGTTCAATCCCAAGTTTACACTGTAAGTTGGCTATTCATTTTCAAAATTTGGCAAGTATCTGGATATGCACTGGTTAACTGTGAGACATTTGCAACCAGAAGCTAATTATCTACAGATGATGTAAGGTGGCTAAGACATTATTTAAGAGATTTATGGCTGTGTCTCCAATATTCAATATCTCGACCTGCGCGCGCACAGGGGGGGGAGGGGTCGACTTCCCCCGGACATTGCATTAAGAAGAACTTCTCACCAGAAAACCCCAGAACCCACAGCGGCACTGCAGCCCATGTGAGAACAACCATGACCACGGCAGGGCCTAAGACCTAGGCTTTGGCGTGGGACAAACGAGGAGATTTTTTTAAAGCCCAGTCTGAAATGTGCTCCCACGAGGAGTCCAACTCAGGACTTGAGGAATGCTACTCAAGCCATGTAACTAACTCAGCTAGAGGCCCTTTCACCAATACTCAATATCTATGGTACTCCTTTTAGAGCTTGTCACATTGTTGTACATGTTATATGAGAGAAGGGAAAAAAAGCTTCAACCTTAAAATATTGATAGTGCCGTGTAAACAAAAAAAGGGGGCAACAAAATCGAGAAGATTTGGTCTCCATCATGTCACATGCTGTAAGATAATATGCTGCTCTCTTTGATTGTTTTGCTCAGCATGGAGTTGGCAATAGGTCATTCCTGTTGTCCTTGTCTCTACTGTTCTAGGTATGGCAATAGGCCAACCATGTAGTGGCTTACCTCAGCCATGTCTAAGTAGTTGGGGGCTGATCCCAGCCTGGTACTAGTGTACCTTGTAGTTGGTAAGTATCTTCTACTACTTGTATATATAATCAATGCAATGCAATGGAAACCTCCAGCATGTGTGTGTTTTGAGGTGCTCTTCACCTGTGCAGGCTGGTCCGATCCCAACACATGCTTAGCGTTTTCTAATCCGGCATGGGGAAACACAAGTTGCTGGCTATGATAAACGCACTACTCAGCAAAAAAAAAAAAAAAAAAAAAAAAAAAAAAAACATATGCATAGCCATGTCCACCAGCTATCAGCTATGCCTAAAATTATACGCTGTACTAGAAACATTTTTCTTACCTTGAGACAACAAGCTCAGAAAAAGTAGGAAGCAAAGACAATAAATGAGCCCGTCCATAGGATTTGTTTTCCCCCAAAGCTTGTTTCAGATATGGAGGTATGTTGAGAGCATTAGCTGCATCAATGTCTATAATTAGTCTAGCAAGCTCTTGAAGAACACAGATCGTTTCTTCAACCCTCACAGTAGGCAAAGGATGTTCTCCTGCAAATGCCAATAGTGAAACAAGATCAATGGGGTTTAGCATATCCATACTATAGATTGTAGTGCTTTTAAGAAATATATGAACATCAGTGTTGCTATGAAAAAACAAACTGAAGAATATAAATACACAGCGAAGGTACCTAGATCATTTTCATCGGCTAAAAATTGACCCAGTATAATCTCACATCGCTTCATCAGAACGGAAATTGAAACTTTGCTGGTTTCTGATGCTAAACTGCAACCACAGAAAATAGCTAACATTGAATTCTCAGTTTACACAGCTTCATCATCAATTAACATTGCCCATATCTAATAGAAGCAGTGCCCAAAAAAATGAGAAATGGAAAAGTTAGATGCATGTAAGACTGTCATCCACTCAGTATCTTTCTGATAGATCCCCATTCCCTAAATCGTTCTACATGCTATATGCCATAATTGTACTGTGTTTTCAAGTATAAGACATGCTGCCAAATTATTTTAAAGATGATCTGCACACTGTATTTACATAGTCTTGCACAATGCTTGTACCTGCATAAAGAAAACATCATCTGCAAACAGCTCAGTGAAAATCTGCTGCAGTGTAAAGGTAAAAGGCCAACAGTTTGAACAGGCAGTGATCCTGTTCGTGAGGCACAGTGATCAAGACAGTTCACAAGCCTTTGCAAAACCTGAAAGAATGCAATAGTGAGGTCACAATTGAGCATTTAAAGGTCAGGTGTTGTGTTGCAACAGCAAGAGGTAAGCAAGTACTTTTATTGACTAACCTCAACTGGGGCATCCTTTTGCAATTTCAGAATGTCATCTCCAAAGACAGTGAGGACACTCATCTCAAGGGTCTCATCAGCTGTAATATAGTCGGCTGAAGGAACATCTGATGACAACACGCGTCCGCAAGAACCAACAAGAAAGGTTTCATACACATCTGCAACCTCCTTCCAGAAACGAGCTCTAGAAAGTTTATATGAATTCAGATCACTTTTGCAATCAGCATTGTCCTGCTTCACCTCATCTGTCACAACACGATTGAAGCATTCAGCAGATATTCTCCAAAGGGTACCTCTTGGGTTGTCTCTCCTTGTATTCATGCACCTATTTAGGAAACTTTCAGAGTCAGCATGATACTTTTGTGTACTCATTATCTATAAATATCAATTAATAAACTTTTTGACATGGAAAATTGAAAATAAGTAAAGCAGTTCTTTTGTTCTGCAATAAAGCATAAAGCCTTCTTGACGAGTGGATATATCCTCACTTCTGCATTATGTTGTCAGATAAAATCATAAAAAGCAATTACCTTCCAAGACCTTGAATGACTTCAGGAGAGGCACTAAACCTTTCATTTGGTGGAGCCTCCAAAAAAAGGTTGACAATGATTGGCACAAGTTTTTCTACAAATAGAATACCCCAACCAGATCCCACCATATCTAGTTTTGTACCCCCACCATTGAGATTGCTTCTTTCAACTGTAACAATAGCAAATTAGACATCACTCAACAAGAAATATATATTTTTCTCCGATTATGCAACACTTTGTATAAGATATCATAACAGGTCTTACCAAGAGAACTCTTTGCACCATCTACCAGCGCTTCAGACTTCCGATCGTGTATTTGTTTACTATTTTTCTGAGGGAGCCATCGTGCCCATTAAGATAGCATAATAGCTCAAGGAGAAGAGGTGTCCACATGGAAGACAATACAGCTGTTGGGCGTAGCATAGGAATGATTTCCAATATACCTCGTTGTACAGCAGGAATACTACCCTAAAGCATAAAGAACCAACTGAGAAAAGAGATTCAACACTGGATCGATGCCAAATTGAATTATGAAAGTTATCAGGATAGAAGCATAAAAAAGAAACATGTTTAAAGGTTTCCTACGAGAAAAATTGAAGATTAAAGAATATACTTCCATATTTTCATGCCCAGATTTTCCAAATAAAACAAAAACAATAGAATTATAAACTTCTTCCAAGAAACTTATATGGTTACATGCAGTATTATAGGAAATATATATATCAACTAAAAATTTGCATGGACAGGTATACCAGTTCACTATCATAATCAGTAGGATTCAAGGTAGTCTTGATCATCAGATGCATAGAATTATAAACTTCTTCCAAGAAACTTATATGGTTACATGCAGTATTATAGGAAATATATATATCAACTAAAAATATGCATGGACAAGTATACCAGTTCACTATCATAATCAGGAGGATTCAAGGTAGTCTTGATCATCAGATGCATAATTGCCATAAGCCTTAGATACATGTCACCATTAAACAGAGATTGTGCTTGGACATAAAGATCACCTGCAGGAGTGAAACAGGATCAATAGCTAATTACAATATCTGATGCTTGGAGTAAAACAAAAGGAAGCTATAGTTACCAAGACCATGGAGAACCTCTTGCTTCACTTTATCAGTGGAGTCATTCTTAAAATTAGGTGAAGTTTGAAGAACAAGTTCATAAATATCGAGAACAGATATGACATACGAGGATTCCAGATTGCCCTGGAAAAATATATTCAGGAAACACTTATTTATGAGGCTTTCCTTATTTAAATAATATCTGAAATATGCGGCAGTCCAATGCATGCCATTCAACAGAATTAATAATAATCTTTTTACAGATCAAGAGTTGTTCAAATATTAAGAAAAACCCAAAAAGACTGCACTTGTTGACAGATTGCAACCAAGTGACAGGGCCTACTGTCAACATACACAAACCACAGAATCTGACACTGTTTGCTAGCATGTCATACTTGAATGCAGTTATGAAAAACATGGGTTTGTTTTATTTCTGAAGTTATTGCTCAATCAAGACATCTAAAGAACTCAAACAATTTGAGCACTATGTTGAACTACAAATCACAAACTGAAAGGTGATTTGAATTTCTAGACCTGCTTATCTTGTTTGCTGTTAGTGCACTGCAATGTTTGGATCAAGGCTAATTAATTTTGGGACCATTTTCTGTACAAATTGATTGATGCTCGTTCACAAATATTTATAAGAACACAAAGGAAAGTGCAGTGACATTGACATGACATGACATGGGACATGGGAGTAATTCTCCCTAGCAACAATAAGGAACTATTCTTATGGTGAATAAAGCAAGCAAGTCTGAAGGGCAGACCAGACCATGTAGCTCCTATCATACATACAATACAAGATAAGTATATATATTGAAAATTCTAAAGAGATCCCTTTTGATGGTACCTTTGGACAGTTTGCGCCAACGAACGTCTGCAAGCAATTTATGGCAGCAAGAGCAACCTCCTTGCTACCATTTAAGATGCTATTTTTTATAAATTCGAGAAAAAGCACCCAACCTGAACACATTTCAATACGATAAGTTACTTGGAATTTGATAACAAATGACCAACGTAAGTACGATAGGCAATACAAGAAAGGTTTACCAGAAGAAAATTTTCTCAGCTGCTGGAGGTAAGAGAAAAAAGAACGCAAAAGCCGTGCAATACCACCAAGTACAAGAACAATAGTTTCATCCCATTGCTTTTGTGCTGTATTTCGACTGGGAAAACAAAGAAGTCAATTACATTAGAAGAATTCGAGGCAAGTCACCAAACAGGCAATTAGCCAGAAGATGTCACTCCTGGACTTCTGATCTCTCTTCTTCGCACAGGGTAATTTCCCGACTTAAGATTTGAAAAGGAATGCAAGCTTAGAAGAAATCAAGAGTTCAAGATTATTTAATGCTAGAGCTATTAAGCCTACAGGGAACACTAGAAGCTAACATCTAGTATCTAGGTGTGTTACTAATCAAGTTAAAGATCATAAACTATCGAATTTCTGGTGAAGCCTCCCCAGTGCCCACAATCAAGCCACAAAGCTCACAGCACTAGATCCTTTCTTTTCTGGTAAGCAGTAGTCTCATATTTAATTAATAGGTAATGCCTATGGTTTATGGTTCTCAGAAAAAAAATTATAAACCTGTGATGGATAAGCATATGAACAGCTTTGCCTGCCCGAGTTCCTAGTTCCTTCCCTTGCCACTCATCTCGAGATGAGGTAGATGCCTGAAAAAGAAGGTCTAGCCTAATTTAAATATCAAAAGAGGAGATTCATGGGGAAGATAAAATGCGCTTCCTAATTTCTACATTACTTACCAAGTGGGAAACATGCTCTAACATAGGGAAAACATATGACCAAAGACAATCCTCCCACATACTTTCAGAAAGCTTTTGGCCATGGGTGCTGAGAGTCTGAAAGAGAGTCCTAACGGCCGAATTTCGAACCTTAAAATGAAAAAAGAAAACTTAGCATCAGTTTGTACAACGAAGCTATTGGCATTAAGAAAATCCGTGCCAGATTTTTTTCCTTGAACACGCAGGGGAGCTGTGTATCATTATATTAATTAAGAAGAAAAAAAAATGGGATAAGAACCCATACAAGACCCAACCCACTCACACCAGTGGGTTCTTACTAAACAAACTCACCCTTAACCACAAAGAGGGCAACCTCAAACTTAACTCACATTCAGTCCCAGGGCAAGGAGGTAATTGATACCTTGTGCCCCCGCCAAACCCCCAAAAAGCAGCTCTCACTAGCGAGCTCTAGCTAGGTTTGGAGATTCAGCATCAAACACCCATGCTTAATAGCAGAGAATTTTTCTTCTAGGAAAAAGTCAAATTAGAACTTTTCATCGTAAGAGTAAAAGGTGTGCATTATATGTGAGGATGCCAAAAACAAATTCTATAAGGAAGATACCAAGATTGCCACGAATTACTAATATTAAAGCACGACAGCAGTACCCTACAGAGATCACCAATGGTTCAATAAGCTAACGAAAAACTCCTCAACAAAATTCATGGGTGTTCATGCAGAGAACAGAATGTATGTTGAGAAGATGCACCTCAGGACGATCATCTGAACCCAATTTCTGGAGGACAGAGAAAACTGAAAAGAAAAGTATACTATAATCAACTACTTGTTTTGGAGGAACTTGCTTGATGTTTGCCTCTTTAATCATTCCACCTGACTGATCATCTGCAAAGCAAAAGGAGAGCTGTGTATTAGTGATATAGAAAAATCAGGGAGGAGGAAGTATATTTATATGTGGTGATCACATACCAGCATTCATGTGACTAGCTTGCTCTATAGGCTTGCTGATTAATCCCTTCACAATAAAATCTGTAGCAGTCCATAAAAGTCCGACTGATGTTAAACTTATGTTTATATCAGTTTTCTGAGTACCATACGCCCCAGTTACCAAAATGCATCTGCAGTTGTTGACAAATGGAAGTTTCAGAAATTGCAACAAACCCTAAACTAAGGGCCTGTTTGGATGCACCTGTTGGAGTATGTGTGTATTAGGCCCATGAGGCTAAGCCCATGAGGCCCATGTATGAGACTATATGATCTAGGGCTATGCCTAATAATCCAATAATGAGAAATTCCAACATGGTATCAAGCTAGGGTTAGGGTTTCTCTCTCCTCCCTCCCTCCCTCCCTCCCCCAGCCGCCAGCCACCACAGCCCCGGCGCCGCCCGCCGCCATGGCCCGGCCGGCCGCCTCCCCTCCCCTCCGGCCTACTACAGCTGCTTCCCTCCCCTCCCTTCTTCTTCCTCGTGGGGCGCGTGGCGGAAATCCTCAGGCCGCAGCCCTGCTGGCGCCCGCCCGGCCTTGGCGTGCAGCCGCCCGCCGCCCTGCTGGGACGCCGCCCGGTGGCGCGGGCCTCCAGCAGCACGGCGCGGACCTCCAGCAGCCACCGGCGCGGGCATCCAGCAGCAGCCCGCGCTGGTGCCCCCGGGCGCTGGCGTCCCGGGCGCGGGCGGCCCCGGGCGCGCTGGTGGCCATGGCGCGGACGACGCCGCCGCCCGACGCTACAGCGCCAGCGCGGAGGCCCCCTGCTGCGGGCGGGCAGCACGACGCCGACGCAGCAGCCGCAGGCACCCTGGCCGCCCGGCGTGCTGCAGCTGCTCCAGCAGCCCGCAGGCGTGCAGCCGCCCGGTCCAGCCCAGCGTGCAGCACCTCCAGCAGCTCACCGGCGTGCAGCACCTGCTCCAGCAGCCTGCAGGCGTGCGGCAGCCCGGGCGTGCAGCACCTGCTCCATCAGCTCGCCGGGCGTGCAGCACCTGCTCCAGCAGCCCGCAGGCGTGCGGCAGCCCGGCCCAGCCCGGCGGGCAGCACCTGCTCCAGCAGCCCCCGCGGGTGTGCTGCAGCCCGAGCCGGCACAACCTTCCCTGCACCTCCCCCCACCGCCGCGCGACCCCACCACGTCGACTCCAACCTCGCCGCCGCCATCGCTGCTGCACGGATCGCTGCCGCGGGACGGGGGCAGGCGCTGCGGCCGCCGCTGCACGTGTGGGAGCGGGGAGCGCGCGGCCGACGCCCCGCCGGCTCGCCCGTATCGCCGAGGCGGAGCAGCACCTCGTCGGGCGGCGTTCCCTTCCACGACGCTGGTGCGGTTCCTCCGGCTCGCCGAGGCCCCACGCGCCCCATACCGCGGTCCTACGGCACGATCCGGCCGATCCGGCTCGTGGCGCAGCTCCACTACCGGGCCGGCGGGGTCGAGAACATTCGGAACCTCGTCCCGTCGTGCCCTCGAGCCGGAGTCGCCCTCCTACGCCCGGGCGGGACCTGCTCCCTTCTCACCCTCCGACGCTACGCCCTCGGCGACCACGCCCCTCCTCGACACCTCGGTTGAGGCCCCGAACCCGGGCGTGGCTCCGCCTTGACAAAGCATCGCGTCACATCTGGATCGTCGGGACTATCTCCCTCGAGCTCCACGACATCGTCCGCAGCGCCCCGACGCCCGCCGAGCCCTGGGCTCGGCTTTTCGAGGGCCGTTCTGGGCAATGCCGGCTTCGGGCACTCCGCCCCGATGCGAGCTTCCGCAACCGTCGGGGGTGACCTCTCCGTCGCTGAGTACCGCCGCGGATGAAGAACATGGCGGACTCCCTTTGGGACCTTGGCGGCCCGTGGAGGATCGGATCTTGGTCCTCAACGTCCTCCGGGGGGCTCGGCTACCGCTACGGCCACCTCCGCTCCGTGCTCACCCCGGCGGCGGCCCCCCCCCACCTTCCTCGAGGTCGGGGACGACCTTGCCCTGGAGGAGCTCACTCGGGGTGGTCCGCCTGGGCCGTCTCTACCAGGGGGTCCACGACACCCTCGTGCGCTCGCTGCCCACCCGCCACCGCGCGCTCTTCCTCGGCCGCCGTCGTCCCTTCTAGCTCCTCCTCTGGGCCGAGCGGGGTGGGGGGGGGGGGGCCGTCATCGCCGTGGCCGCGGGAGGGGGGGGTGGGTGGGAGCGTCGTGGGGGCCACTCGGGCTCCACCGCCGCCACGAGACGCTCCCTGGCCATCCTTCCACAACCCATGGTCGGGGCGCATCTCCATGTGGCCCCTTCCAGGGCTCCGGTGGTGTGTCTCGCCCGCCGGCCGCCATGCTCGGGCCGGGTGCGCCTCCCGGGTTCCCGTATTTCGCTCTCCGGTGCCTCGCCGGTGCACTGCGAGGAGGGGCGGACTTGGCACACTCCTTCAAGCACTATGGGCTCGGCTCCGGTCGGCCTGAGTGGATCGCCGACTTTCGGGGCCACCTACCACACCACCCCCAACCCGGTATACTCTCGTCTATTCACCCTCCTTCTTCCCTCTCACCCTTCGTCCATCATGGTCGCAAATGGTTCATGTCTTCCCTGTCACTTACGTAGGGTGCCCACCGGCACTCATGGTTCCTTTCGTCTTCCCCGATGTTCTTGTTGCACCTTCGATGGTTCACAACCTTCTCTCTATTCGTCGCTTTACACGGTGACAATTCTTGTTACGTGGAGTTTGACTCTTCGGTCTTCTTGTGAAGGATTTGGCTTCCGGGGCGCCCTCTCGCTCCGATGTGATAGCACGGGGCCTCTTTACACTCTTTCGCTTCCCGGCGTCGCCTCGCCTTTTTCGCCATCGATTTGATTTGTCTTTTCGCCGCCACTTCTTCCACCACTTGGCACCGGCGCCTCGGCTATCTGGGCGTGATGCCCCGATGCGGCTTCGATCGTAGTTCGACATTCGATGTACTCGGGCTCACGATGAGCATTTGTGTCCGCAGCGTGCCAACCGGGTCGTCATGTTCGTCTTCCTTTTCATAGTTCTTCTCATACGGCCCGCATTTTTGATCTTGTACATTGCGACCTATGGACATCTCCTCATCGGCATTTCGGTTATAAGTACTATCTTGTGATTGTTGATGATTTCTCTCATTATTCGTGGACTTTTCCTTTGCATGCCAAGTCGGATGCTTTTCGCGATTCTCCACTTTTTTCGCTTGGGTGTCCACGCAGATTCGGCCTCACCATCAAGGCCGTCGGTGCGACAATAGCCGTGAGTTCGATAACTCCACCTCTCGTGCCTTCTTCCTCTCTCACGGTGTCGATTCGCATGTCTTGCCCATATACTTCCTCTCGAGCGGTAAGGCTGAGCGCATGATTCGCACCACCAATGACACCATGCGCACTCTTACGCTTCGGGCGTCACTTCTGCCGCTCACGGGGAGAGCTTACACCGCCACCTATCTCTAAACCGTCTTCCTTCCGGCGCTTGCCCGGCACCCACACCACACCACGCTGCCCGGTGCCCCCTCCCCGATGACGATCACCTTGAGTCTTTGGGTGTGCGTGTTAACACCACAACCACCGCTCCGCGCAAGGCCGGCTCCCGATCGACTCTCTGTGTCTTCCTCGGGTACTCCCGGATCATAAAGGGGTACCGTTGCTTTGACCTTACCCTCGTCGGATCCTCATCTCGCCATGTGGTGTTTGATGAGACCGTCTTCCCTACTCCACCACCACACCCACCTCCATTCGGATTCTGACCTCTCCTTGTTGTTTCCCGACGACGGCCGGCCGAGCCACCTTCATTGTATCCTGCCGGTGCTTGCTACACCGTGCTCTTCGACGGGGCCGTGCCGCGACTCGGCTCTGCCGCGGTGACCCCTCAGCCTGCTCCCTTGCCGGGCATCGAGGGTTCACCTTCGAACCCGGCCCCGTCTGCGCTGGCGGGTCGGCCGTCGACTCCGGCACCACTTGCGCGCCGCCCGGCCCGGCGCTTCGTCTAGCCGGCGCCGTGCGTGCCGCCCGCCCCGCCGCCACCGTCTTCCGGGGCGGCCCCGCCCCTTGCGCGAGCCGCCCGGCCGGCGCTTCGTCTACCCGGCGTCGTGCCGCGGACCGTCCGCCGCCCGCCGCCCGTCGTCCCCCCGGTGACCCCGCCCGGGTCGGGGTCCTTCATACGCATGGCGGCCTCTTCCCCGCCCGGCGACACCGACTCCCGCCGCTGCGGCCCGGCTGCCGTGTCGCGGCGCCGGTGTACCACCCGGCTGCTTCACCGACACCCGGCGTCATGTTCACCATATGGTGGCGACACGCGGCCCGGTACCCTGCAGCCGGGCTCTTGCGGCGATGCCCGGGGGACTCGTAGTCTCTCGTACCCTCTTCCGTCCGGCGAGGCCTTGTCCGATCCTCACTGGCGCAGCCAGCGATGGAAGAGGAGTATGCGGCACTCCTCGCCAACCAGGCGTGGGATCACGGTGCCCGTCCACCGGGCTCCAATGTCGTCACCGGCAAGTGGATCACGGACACACAAGCGCCGGGCGGATGGTACTCTTGAGAGGTACAAGGCTCGCTGGGTTCTCGGGGCTTCACTCGGCTGGGGGGTCGACTATGATGAGACCTTCAGCCCCGTGGTCAAAAGGCCACCGTCCCCACGGTGCTCTCCCGGCTCTCACTCGCTCGGCCCGTGCATCGGTTGGACGTGGAAGAATGCTTTTTTTCGCATGGTCTTCATCGAGACGATTTACCGCGATCGGCCGGCGGGGTTTGCTGATTCTTCTCGCCCCGATATGGTCTGCCCGGCTCAACAGGTCTCTCTACGGCCTCAAGCAGGCCCCTCGGGCGTGGAACCACCCGGTTTCTTTGCTTTCTTCGACACCGGGGGTTCGTGGAGGCCAAGTCCGACACGTCACTATTTATCTATCACCATGGAGCTGAGACCGCGTGCACTGCTGCTCTATGTTGATGATGTTGTCCTCACGACCTCCAAAGTGAGTCACTACTCCGCCCGCATCATCTCCTCACTTCGCGGGGAGTTCGCCATGAAGGATCCGGGTGTGCTCCACCACTTCCTCGGGGTCTTTGTTGAGTCTCACCCTGCAGGGCTACTTCTTCACCAGGCGGCAGTACACTCTTGATATCTGGAGCGAGCTGGGATGGCCCGGCGCAAAACCTGGCTCCACTCCGGTTGACACCGGGCAAGCTGTCGAGACCGAGGGTACCCCGGTGACACATCCCTAATCGCATATCGGAGTCTTGTCGAGCACTTCGGTACCTCACCTTCACCCGGCGGACATCACCTATGCAGTTCAGCGGCTATGTTCCGCATATGCATGATCCCCGGGAGCCCCATCTCACGCTCTCAAAGCGTCTCCTTCGCTACCTCGTGGGGTACTTGTTGACTACGGCTTGCTCCTCCACCGGCGGACTTCCTCCACCGAGATGGTTGTCTACACGGAAACCGACCGGGGCGGCTGTCCAGGACACTCGGGCGCTCCACCTCGGCTCATTCTTGTCTTCTTGGGCGGCAACCCGGTGTCACGGGTCGTCCAAGCGCCCGACCCGATGGCCTACCCCCGCCTCGATCCGAGGCTGAGTACCGCGCTGTTGCCGGCGGGCGTGTTGAGGCCTCCCCGGCTCCGCCCGGCTCCTTGGCGAGCTCCACGCCCCCCTCTCCACCGAAGCACGCTGGTCTACTGCGACATGTCAGTGCGGTCTACCTCTCCACCAACCCCGTTCAGCACCAACGGACCAAGCATGTCGAGATCGACCTTCACTTTGTCCGGGATCGGGTCGCCATCGGCGAGGTGCGGGTCCTTCACGTACCAACCACCTCCCAGTTCGCCGACATCTTCACAAAGGGCCTCCCGTCCTCGACCTTCACCGAGTTTCGCTCCAGCCTCAACATCACCCGTGGCTAGTTGCGTGCCGTGGGGGGGGCTCGTGTGCATGTGCTTCTTTTCATGACCGGTCTGCAACTCATTTGCGCCGGTAGTTCGGGAGGCTAGCGAGGGGGTGTTGGAGTATATGTGTATTAGGCCCATGAGGCCCATGTATGAGACTATATGGTCTAGGGCTATGCCCAATAATCCAATAATGAGAAATTCCAACAGCACCTACTAAACTTTAGCAGTTACTAGACATCCAAACAACCCAGCTAAAGGACTAGCTAAAGTTTAGCCGGGTTTAGCTACTTCAACCCCTGCTAAAGCTAGCTAAAGTTTAGCCTGAGCCTATTAGCTAGAACATCCAAACACCCTAGCTGAAGTTTAGTTGAAAAACTTTTAGCTAGCTAAAATTTTACATTGAAATTTTAGCTAGC
>JADLZL010008049.1:0-31572 GCA_015844335.1 Chrysopogon serrulatus
AGCAATCCTAATATCACTCGAAGGTGGAGTTCTGAATTACAGGAGACAAATAAGCAGGTTGGCGCGTGTTCGAGAAGAGCTAAAGCTAGATGTAAAAACAAAACTCGAGTTGTAAACAAAAGGGACTCCGACTAAATAAAGGGGCGCAGCCCCACGGAGTCGAGGGCGCCACGGCAAGCCAGGGGCGATGGCGGGGAGGGGGATGCGCGGCCAAGGGAAGGGGCTGCGGCTCCCAACCCTAGGCGCCCCCACTGGCTGCCCCCCTGTTGGGCCATCTTCTTATTCCATTGGGCCTTCCTTCCTTAACAAAGATGATGAAGTTTAATTCTCCCGCACGGGCCCGAAAGTGATTGGTCCAACCGGATGATCAACTGTAGGAGCCTTGTGGTGGAGGAGCAAACGGAGGCGCTCGTGGTGCCGCCGGTGTAGATGTACTCGTAATGTCCTCATCATCCTCCCCTCGCTTGAAATGAAGTCGTCCTCGACGTCAACTCCTCATCTTCGCCCGCATACGGTTTCAAATCTGCAACATTAAAACTCGTGGAAACACCAAACTCCGCAGCAGGTCAAGGATATAAGCATTATCATTAATCTTGGTTAGCACTTTAAAAGGACCAGCAGCATGTGGCATCAATTTAGAACGACGTAAAGCAGAAAAACGATCCTTTCTCAAATGCAACCAAACCAGATCACCCGGTTCAAAAGTAACTTGTTTTCTCCCTTTACTACCGCAACCCGATATTTAGCATTAGCAAAGAAAAAGCAATGTTTTGTTGAGTTTGCTCATGCAAGCTAATCATTTGATCAACATGTGCAGCGGCATCTATGTGTGGGGCGTCCTCAAAGCATCAAGCGCAAAACAAATCAATAGGCGCCCGAGGAATATAACCATAAACAACCTGAAAGGGACACATCTTTGTAGAAGAATGCGTTGCATGACTATAAGCAAACTCAACATGAGGCAAGCAATCTTCCCAACGTTTCAAGTGTTTATCTAAAACAGCCCTAAGCATGGTTGACAAAGTTCGATTAACCACCTCAGTTTGTCCATCAGTTTGAGGGTGACAAGTTGTGCTAAACAGCAATTTAGTTCCCATTTTATTCCACAATGATCTCCAAAAATGGCTGAGAAACTTAGAATCACGATCGAGACTATTGTATTTGGAATACCATGCAAACGAATAATCTCGCTAAAGAACAATTCAGCAATATTGCTAGCATCATCAGTCTTATGACAAGGTATGAAATGAGCCATTTTGGAGAAACGATCAACAACACAAAAAAAATACTGTCCCTCCCCTTCTTAGTTCGAGGTAATCCCAAAACAAAGTCCATAGAAATATCAAGCCAAGGGGAAGTAGGAACAGGCAAAGGCATGTACAAACCATGGTTGTTCAATCGTGACTTAGCTTTCTGGCAAGTAATGCAGCGGGCAACAAGGCGCTCAACATCAGCGCCAAGCATCCGGGGCCAAAAGAAGTGGGCAGCCAGCACCTCATGCGTCTTGTAGACGCCAAAGTGCCCCATGAGACCGCCTCCATGCGCTTCCCGCAACAACAAACGACGAACCGAGCTAGCTGGACACACACAGCTTGTTAGCGAAACAGGAACCTGTCTTGTATGTGAAATTTGCCCCATGGTTTGCCATGAATACAATGGGCGAAAGCATCTTTAAAATCAGCATCGTCCACATATTGATCCTTCACGGTTTGCAAGCCAAAGATTTTAAAATCTAATCGTGACAAGCATGGTATAGCGACGAGACAAAGCATCAGCAATAACATTTTTCTTCCCGCTCTTGTGTTTAATAATGTAAGGGAAAGACTCAATGAATTCTACCCATTTAGCATGACGACGGTTCAGGTTTGTTTGGGTACGAATACGTTTTAAAGCCTCATGATCAGAATGAATTATAAACTCACGATGCCAAAGGTAGTGCTGCCAAGTATGCAAAGTGCGCACTAAAGCATAAAGCTCCTTATCATAAGTAGAATAATTCAAGCTAGCACCACTTAATTTCTCGCTAAAATAAGCAACCGGCTTTCGTTCTTGTAACAAAAACAGCACCTAGCCCAATACCGCTAGCATCGCATTCAAGTTCAAACACTTTAGTAAAATCAGGCAACCGCAAGAGAGGAGCATTGGTTAACTTATCTTTCAAGGTGCTGAACGCAACCTCTTGCGAATCACTCCAAGCAAAGGGAACATCCTTCTTTGTAAGCTCATGTAGAGGCGCTGCAATGGAGCTAAAATCGCGAACAAACCTGGGCGGTAGAAACCTGCAAGGCCAAGAAAGCTTCGAATTTGTGTGACCGTCGTCGGTGTAGGCCACGCCCGAATGGCATCGATCTTGCTGCTATCCACCTCAATGCCCCCGTGGAGTAACAACATAGCCAAGAAACGAAACACGTTGTGTGCAAAACATGCATTTTTCGATGTTAGCAAATAAGTGGGCCGCACGCAACGCATCAAAAAAACAGCACGCAAATGTTCTAAATGCTCTTCCATAGACTTGTTGTAAATGAGGATGTCATCAAAATAGATAACTACAAACAATCCTATGAAGGGCCTCAGAACTTCATTCATCAAACGCATAAATGTCTTTGGGAGCATTTGTCAAACCAAACGGCATAACCAACCATTCATATAACCCAAACTTCGTTTTAAAAGCCGTTTTCCATTCATCACCTAATTTCATGCGAATCTGATGGTAGCCACTACGCAAATCTATCTTAGTGAAAAGAATGGCACCACTCGGCTCATCTAGCATATCATCAAGGCGTGGTATAGGATATCGGTAGCGAATGGTAATGTTATTAATAGCACGACAGTCTACACACATACGCCATGAGCCATCTTTCTTTGGAACAAGTAACACGGGGAACGGAGCAAGGGCTAAGAGACTCACGAATATAAGCGATAGAGGGGGAGTGCCCGATCTTTCGGTGAGTGGAGATAATTTCGATTTGGTGGAAGTAGACCCTCGGGATCCGACTACGACGAAGCGAACCCGAAGCGCCAATGCAATCGCTGAACCAACTCCCAATGGTTACTAACCTCGCCCGGGTGCGAGATCGGCGATCACAAAGATCAATTCCTGCACGCAATCGAAAAACGAACAAGAAAAAAAAGACACGAGCAATCTTAATATCACTCGAAGGTGGAGTTCTGAATTACACGAGACAGCCGCAGGTTGGCGCGTGTTCGAGAGTAGCTAAAGCTAGATGTAAATGAAAACTCAAGTTGTAAACAAAAGGGACTCCGACTAAATAAAGGGGCGGCGGGAGGGTGGCGCGCCCAAAGAAAGGGCTGCGGCTCCAACCCTAGGCGCCCCATCTTGGGCTGTCCTATTAGCCCATCTTCTTATTCTGCTGGGCCTTCGTTCCTTAACAGCATGATGAAGTTTAATTCTCTTGCACGGGCCCGATTGATTGGCCCAACTGGATGATCAACTGTCGGCGCCTGTGGTGGAGGAGCAACTAGAGGCGCCTGTGGTGCTGCCGGTGTAGATGTACTCGTAATGTCCTCATCATCCTCCCCTTCTTGAACTGAAGTCATCCTCGACGGCAACTCCTCATCTTCGCCCGCATACGGTTTCAAATCTGCAACATTAAAACTCGTGGAAACACCAAACTCCGCAGGCAGGTCAAGGATATAAGCATTATCATTAATCTTGGTTAGCACTTTAAAAGGACCAGCAGCACATGGCATCAATTTAGAACGACGTAAAGCAGGAAAAACGATCCTTTCTCAAATGCAACCAAACCAGATCACCCGGTTCAAAAGTAACTTGTTTTCTCCCTTTACTACCCGCAACCTGATATTTAGCATTAGCAGCAGCAATGTTTTGTTGAGTCCGCTCATGCAAGCTAATCATTTGATCAACATGTGCAGCGGCATCTATGTGTGGGGCGTCCTCAAAGCATCAAGCGCAAACAAATCAATAGGCGCCGAGGAATATAACCATAAACAACCCGAAAGGGACACATCTTTGTAGAAGAATGCGTTGCATGATTATAAGCAAACTCAACATGAGGCAAGCAATCTTCCCAACGTTTCAAGTGTTTATCTAAAACAGCCCTAAGCATGGATGACAAAGTTCGATTCACCACCTCGGTTTGTCCATCGGTTTGAGGGTGACAAGTTGTGCTAAACAGCAATTTTGGTTCCCATTTTATTCCACAATGATCTCCAAAAATGGCTGAGAAACTTAGAATCACGATCAGAGACTATAGTATTTGGAATACCATGCAAAGCGAATAATCTCGCGAAAAAAAACAATTCAGCAATATTGCTAGCATCATCAGTCTTATGACAAGGTATGAAATGAGCCATTTTGGAGAAACGATCAACAACCACAAAAATACTGTCCCTCCCCTTCTTAGTTCGAGGTAATCCCAAAACAAAGTCCATAGAAATATCAAGCCAAGGGAAGTAGGAACAGGCAAAGGCATGTCTGAGACCATGGTTGTTCAATCGTGACTTAGCTTTACGGCAAGTAACGCGGCGTGCAACAAGGCGCTCAACATCGTAGCGCATCCGGGGCCAAAAGAAGTGGGCAGCCAGCACCTCATGTGTCTTGTAGACGCCAAAGTGCCCCATGAGACCGCCTCCATGCGCTTCCTGTAACAACAAGCGACGAACCGAGCTAGCTGGAACACACACGGCTTGTTAGCGAAACAGGAACCCATCCTGTATGTGAAATTTGCCCCATGGTTTGCCATGAATACAATGGGCGAAAGCATCTTTAAAATCAGCATCGTCAACATATTGATCCTTCACGGTTTGCAAGCCAAAGATTTTAAAATCTAATTGTGACAGCATGGTATAGCGACGGGACAAAGCATCAGCAATAACATTTTCCTTCCCGCTCTTGTGTTTAATAATGTAAGGGAAAGACTCAATGAATTCTACCCATTTAGCATGACGACGATTCAGGTTTGTTTGGGTGCGAATATGTTTTAAAGCCTCATGATCGAGAATGAATTATAAACTCGCGATGCCAAAGGTAGTCTGCCAAGTATGCAAAGTGCGCACTAAAGCATAAAGCTCCTTATCATAAGTAGAATAATTCAAGCTAGCACCACTTAATTTCTCGCTAAAATAAGCAACCGGCTTTCCTTCTTGTAACAAAACAGCACCTAGCCCAATACCGCTAGCATCGCATTCAAGTTCAAACACTTTAGTAAAATTAGGCAAGCGCAAGAGAGGAGCATTGGTTAACTTATCTTTCAAGGTGCTGAACGCAACCTCTTGCGAATCACTCAAGCAAAGGGAACATCCTTCTTTGTAAGCTCATGTAGAGGCGCTGCAATGGAGCTAAAATCACGAACAAACTGCGGTAGAAACCTGCAAGGCCAAGAAAGCTGCGAATTTGTGTAACCGTCATCGGTGTAGGCCACGCCCGAATGGCATCGATCTTGCTGCTATCCACCTCAATGCCCTGTGGAGTAACAACATAGCCAAGAAACGAAACACGTTGTGTGCAAAACATGCATTTTTCAATGTTAGCAAATAAGTGGGCGACACACATAGCATCAAAAAAAACAACACGCAAATGTTGTACATGCTCTTCCATAGACTTCTTTGTAAATGAGGATATCATCAAAATAGACAACTACAAACAATCCTATGAAGGGCCTCGAACTTCATTCATCAAAACGCATAAATGTCTTTGGGAGCATTTGTCAAACCAAATGGCATAACCAACCATTCATATAACCCAAATTTCGTTTTAAAAGCCGTTTTCCATTCATCACCTAATTTCATGCGAATCTGATGGTAGCCACTACGCAAATCTATCTTAGTGAAAAGAATGGCACCACTCGGCTCATCTAGCATATCATCAAGGCGTGGTATAGGATATCGGTAGCGAATGGTAATGTTATTAATAGCACGACAGTCTACACACATACGCCATGAGCCATCTTTCTTTGGAACAAGTAACACGGGGAACGGAGCAAGGGCTAAGAGACTCACGAATATAACCCTTGTCAAGCAACGCTTTGTACTGGCGCTGTATTTCCTTCGTCTCATCCGGATTTATGCGGTATGGTGCGTGGTTCGGGAAGCTGTGCGCCGGGGATGAGGTCGATCCGGTGCTCAATGCCACGAAGTGGTGGGAGTCCCAGTGGCAAATCTTTTGGAAAGACATCAGCGTACTCACGCAAAATGTTAGCAACTGCAGGGGGGAATATCCAAAGATGGTGCAACATCAAGTGAAACGAGCACACTACAGCAGATAAGGGCATAGCATGGCAAAGGAGCATCGCGTAACTCATCGAAATCAGCACGTGTAGCAAGCAAAACAGGAGCATTCAACTTGATTTCAGAATTAACAGAGGTCGATGGTTCAAGTTGTTTAGCAATTTTAGCAGCTCTAGCAAGATCATCTTTAAGAATTTGTTCAGGTGTCATTGGATGTATAATTATTTTCTGACCCTTAAACATGAAAGAATATTGATTTGAACGACCATGATGCAAACTATCGGTATCATATTGCCAAGGTCGCCCAAGTAACGAGAGAGCATGCGTCCATGGGAATAACATCACAATCGACAAAATCAGAATAAGCACCCATGGAGAAAGGAACACGGACCGGCGAGTAATTCTAATTTTCCCACCATCATTAAGCCATTGAATGTGATATGGATGTGGATGCTTACGAGTGGGTAAAGACAAACTGTTCAACCATCGCAGTACTCGCCAAATTGTTGCTTTGCCCATTTGTCAATGATGATGCGAATGGACCGCTCCTGCACAACGCCCTTGGTATGGAAAAGAGTGTGTCGCTGATTCTTCTCGGGCGGAGCGGCTTTGTGTACTAAGAACACGCTGCACAACAAGACTTTCATACCTATCGGCGTCGCCGGGTTGACACATGTACGTCCGCCTTTGCTGCATGGTCGTGGCAAGCATAGCGTGTTGAATATCTTGAGAATCACTAGCGGAAGAATACTCACCATCGTCACGAATGAGCAAGACACGCTTGTTCGGACAGTCCCGAGACACGTGGCCAAATCCTTTGCAACGAAAGCACTGAATATCCCGTGTGCGGCTTTGTGGAAGGTGCTTTGCGCTGGGGGCGGGGAGCACACCTGCGAGAAGTGGTTGCCCGCTCACGCGCGGTGTAGTGGCGGGCGTGGGCGGTGCGGGGGGTGCGGGTGCTGAACCGGATGTCGAGCTTCGTCCTGCAAAAAAGTTAGAATATGGCTTCGGCGTCCCCTGCATTTCACGTTCAGCTTTGCAAGCAAATTCAAATAATGTGGTGATATCATAATACTCCTTATAATCAAGTATATCCTGAATTTCACGGTTTAAACCACCACGAAATCGTGCCATAGCAGCGTCATTGTCCTCAACTAACCCACAACGAATCATGCCTTTTGCAATTCCTGGTAATAGTCCTCTACAGATTGTGAACCTTGCTGAAAACGTTGCATTTTATTAAGCAAATCGCGGGCATAATAGGAAGGTACAAATCTGTGGCGCATAGCAGCTTTCAATTGATCCCATATGGTTGGAGCTGTAGTGGGATGTTTTTGTTTATATTCACGCCACCAAATTAAAGCAAAATCAGTAAATTCACTAATAGCAGCTTTAACTTGAGAAGTAGGAGGAATATCATGGCATGCAAATTTTCTGCTCAACTTCTAATTCCCAATCAAGATATGCAGCGAGGATCATATTTGCCATTAAAAGATGGAATTTTAAATTTTATCTTAGCAAAAGAATCATTACCCCGGTGGCGTGGCACACGGCGAGCATGGCCTTGGCGGTGTCCACCGGCCCCGCTTCCGTGTCACCTCCGTAATCCTTACGGAGATCGGTGACCATCGTACTCAAAGCATCGAGGCGTGACATGATGGTGTCGGCGTGGTCTTAGTGGTTGTCTCACGCGAGGTCAAGCTGATCGAACCGCTCGGTCGCTGTAGTGACCGTGGAATCCATCCGTTCATGCATCGTCTTGATGTCTCCGACAAGTCCATCAATCTGTGTCCGCATGTCCTGCAGCTGTTCATCCTTTTTGTCGTTGTCGCCTGCCATGGCTAGCGCAAACACAAAACCAATGCCAAAATAAGGGTGTACGGCTCACAATGCGCTCACACTAGTGCTGTTGTCAATGCCTTATCCGTTCTTACCGAGCACACGGGGGCGACCGCAACCGGCCGGAGGAACTTTCGAAAAGATTGGAGCGGCGATTGCACGGGAAACAAAGTCAGCCCGTCGTAGAACTATGTGGAGTTCTGGGTAGGCTGCACTCAAGTCAAGGATTAGCACAATCAAACAATAATGCAAAGTTGAATTATAGTGCTAAACACGAAACAACGCTGCTGGAAACAAGTGGGAAACAAAGGAGGTGGCAAAAGGGAGAGGGTGCGGCTAAAAATGCAAATTCTTGATTTTTTTGGATCTGTTTTTTTTTTTTTTTCAAGAGGCCTCAAAAGCGATAATATGAACACGAGAGGATCTCAAATAGCAAAAGACGGCACACACTCTCTCTCTCTCTCTCTAGAGTAAGGCGAGATAGGGAGATGAACAAGGGAGGGCAATGTATGCGTGGGGGGGTGCGAGTGGCCACGGAGGGTCGCGACCCGGGGGGTCCACAGGGCGCAAGGAAACTTTCCACCGAACCAAACCGGAGCACCTTCCTTCTTCCTGTTTCCTTTTTTTGTTTCCTTTTTTTTTGTTTTTTTTTGCACTTTCCTTTTTTTTGATTTCTTTCTATCTTTGTTTTGGACGGGGAAGGGGTGATCGGAGGGGTAGTATGCGGCGGCGTGGTGGTGCAGTCGCGACCAAGGTGGGTATTCCAGCGAGGGGGGTCGGTGTGCGAACTGCTTGGGCGGCGGCGAAACTAGAGTTGGGAGAACAAAGAGAAAAACAAGGGATTAAACACAAGTGACCAGCAACAATTGAGCGAGTAAGCACACAAATTCAACACAGATTATTGAAAGAATATGCGAGGCTAAAGCGGTTCTTTGGGACAAGGATCTTAAAAAAATTTGTTTTTGGTTTTTGTGGATTTGTGGGAAGGGAAAAACACTCGATAAAACTCACCGATCAACTTTGGAAACCCGATACCACTTGATAGAGGGGAGTGCCCGACCTTTCGGTGAGTGGAGATAATTTCGATTTGATGGAAGTAGACCCTCACGATCCGACTACGACGAGCGAACCCGAAGCGCCAATGCAATCGTTGAACCAACTCCCAATGGTTACCAACCTCGCCGGTGCGAGATCGGCCTGATCACGAAGATCAATTCCTGCACTTAATCGAAAAAACGAACAAGAAAAAAAGATGCGAGCAATTCTAATATCACTCGAAGGTGGAGTTCTGAATTACACGAGACAGTAGGTTGGCGGCGTGTTCGAAATAACAAAAGCTAGATGTAAAACAAAACTCGAGTTGTAAACAAAAGGGACTCCGACTAAATAAAGGGGGCGCAGCCCCCGGAGTCGAGGGGCGCCACGGCAAGAGGGGGCGGCGGCAGGGGGGATGCACGGCCAAGGGAAGGGGCTGCGGCTCCCAACCCTAGGCGCCCACACCCGGGCTGCCCCTGTTGGGCCATCTTCTTATTCATTTGGGCCTTCGTTCCTTAAAAGCATGATGAAGTTTAATTCTCTCGCACGGGCCCGAAAGTGATTGGTCCAACTGGATGATCAACTGTAGGAGCCTGTGGTGGAGGAGCAACCGGAGGCGCTTTGTGGTCTTTGCCCGATGTAGATGTACTCGTGGTGTCCTCATCAGATTCAGCGCCACGTAAAATCATTGTAGCATTTTAGGGAGTATTCTAGGTATCATTATTTATATTTTACCACCGGGAAACAAAGTGGATAAAGACATTGATAGTTCACCATCATGTATCTACTAACTTAGTACACCAACTAATCTAGAGTAGGGGGTAAATGATAAAGATAGGAGTTATGCGTAAATGACATAGACACACGGGAGAATTCTATGATAAAAGAGTAGATAGCTAAAGTGAGAGAACAACGGGAGAGCTCAAGGTTCCTAAATACTTCTCTATTACTTTGGTTCTATATAACTAATTCATGGGTAGATATAGCAATCACACAATAGCACTTTGGAGCAGCGGTACCTTTCCAACTCTCGAAAAACCTCTGGGGCTACCACAACTAACCGTGGGATTGTGTGCAACCTCAGGTAAACCCTAGCCTAGACACTATGTCTACACTAAAGATTACTACTCTAATCACATATGATAACCGAGCACTCAATACGAGCGGAGATCCCATGCCAAAGTATAACAACTATACTAACCAATCAAATGTAATGCATAAAAGTAAATAGAGAAGATAAAATATATTAAAGCATAAGTCTTACAAGAATAAATATAAAGGCGTACCAAAACTCGAAGACTTCTCCGGATCTGGCGTAGCTCCGCTCTCCCCTAACTCTCAACTAGAACTAATCTACTACATTGGAAAGTCTAGCCCTAATTCTCTAGAGGTGAGAGGTCATCCATTCGAGGGATGCCTCTACATCTCTATAATAATGTGGTGCCCTCAGAGAGGGGGGTCTGGCCCTATATTTATAGCCCGGTGGGATGCACGACGGCCGTTTGATCAAACCGACTTAAGGTACGGTGGATATTAACCCTCAAAGGCGGTGGAGGAAGCTTCCGAGGCTCGTAGGAAATGGGCTTAGGGGAGGCCGCCCGGCATCTTGCTTTGGGGCCGCCCGGCCCTCTACCTTCTCCTCTGGGCCTCTGCTTCATCGTGGTATTTTTTGATCCTTGTAGAGCCCAATGATGTATATTTCCGTCACGGATAAGTTTCGTTACTCCGTTTGATAGTTATGCCCCTTTTCCATGGTTTCTTTGGAACAATCCACGGAAAATAATAATTCACCAAAACTCATGAAATTTGTTAGATAAAACCCTAGACTTCTCTATTTGCAAGTGTATTGACCATTTATCATGTTTATTGCACTATTAAATGTTGACGCTATCCACGGTCAACAATCATCGAGGTATATCACTAGTAGCGAGCGGAATAAGCGGTGAGGTGTGCCCTAGTGCCATGGCTGATCTAGTGACATGGAAGGCGAGGTACACCACCCCAAGCATTTCTTACTCATTATCGGGGGATAGATTTACCTCTATTCTCAGTAATGATGTTAAGAAATGTCAACCGCATTTCTAGCGTTGTTACCAGGGGTCCAAACATGGTGATGCGTTAAGAAACGCAAACAAGCATTTCTGGCGCCGTTGCCGGGGAAGGCTAGGAAAGATTTCATATGAAAACATAAACTTGGATAATATACTTGTGTAAAAGTAGCCTTTGTTTATACAGGATAACTTTTCTTGTTTTCTTCTGTTGTGGATGAAAACAGATAGTGTATATTTGGGGGTTCGTCTGTAGGAGGAAAACTTCACCCGGCAATCTAGAGGCTATCTTGAAAAAGACTCGGTCCCGTACAATTTCTTCTTCAAGTACTCCAATCGAAAATCGAACCGATCACTTCGACACTCGAGATCACCGCTATGGCGGAAAGTCACTCCACGAGTACTCGTCCCCCAATGTTGCCAACGTGCCCATTTGGCCCATTTGTCAACCTTGGTGACAAGAACTTTGAACCGCACCGGCCTCATCACTATGGTGCGAGGCAAGCACATTCTGTGGCTTGCCGAGTGAGGACGCCAACGCTCATCTCCAACAGTTCCTGGAGCGTGCGACACCATCGTCATAAAAGATGTCGCACCGGAGGCTATCCGTCTCCGCCTGTTCCCCTTCTCCCTCACGGGAAAGGCGAAACAGTGCTTCTACAAGGACCGGGAAGCTGTTGACACCTGGGCCAAGTGCTCAGCGGCATTCCTCGCGAAGTTCTTCCCTCTAGGCAAAGCTGCAAGACTACATTCAAGCCTGCGCACACTATGGGATGGAAGATTGGACAATCCTGCAAACCTTCTATGAGGGGTTAATCCCCATGTCAAAAGGGCCATACGGGCCGGCTCTTGTTGGAGGAGCATTCCTCTCTCTCACCATCACTGGGGCGAAGGCCCTGATCGAGAAAATCCTGTCCAATCAAGGATGGGAGGAGGAAAGGTCCCAGTCACAAAAACAAAAAGGCATGCATACTGTCAAGGAGGCAGATATGCTTGTCGCAAAAATGGACCTACTACTCAAGAGACTGCACGAAAGAGCCCACGAAAAAGATGCCATGATTCTACGTCCAAGCTATAGACTCACACATGACGTGTGAAGTCTGTGGCAATGTTGGCCATTCAAGGAATGACTGCCCCAAAACCCGTGAAGAATCTGCCTACATCAACAATAGCAGCAACGGGTATCGTCAACAAAATAATGGTGGATGGAACAATCAACCCCGCCAACAAGGAGGTAATTCGAACTTCAATTCAAATTATAATTCAAATCAACCTTCCTTGAAAGACTTGGTGTTAGGCCAAGCAAAAATAAATGAAAATTTAAACAAAAAGTTGTCTTATAATGATAAAATGTTTAAAAATTTAAACACAAAAATAGAAAACCTTTCCTCTGCTGTTAAAAATCAATTGAGCTTTAACAAAATGCTAGAAACCCAATTAGCTCAAATTACTGCTACTTTACCTTCCAATAATAAGGAGGGATCGGGACAACCCGAAACACCCCTCAAATCTGTCAAAATGGTCACCACAAGGCCTGGTAAGCCTTCCGTCCATAACGGGTATCTTCTGGACCCTCCATTCATCACTAAGAAAGAAGACCCAGGCCAACCAACAATCGAGTGCTCGATTGGCCCAACGGTCTTTCGACATGCATACTGTGACCTTGGGGCCAGTGTGAACATCATGTCAAAGGTGACATATGACAATCTGATCGGTGGACCCTTACAACCCATAGACTTCAAGCGCAAATGGCGAACCCGGTCAAGACGGGCTGCGAAGGAATGGCCGAGGTCATCCTGGTGCACATCCGGGACGATTATGTACCCAACCGACTTTGTTGTCCCGGACATGGGGGGAAGATAATGGCGTACCACTCCTCTGGGGAGACCATTCCTCAACACCATCGCGGGCGAACCTTCTAAATTATATGGCCCACAAGCACCGGACATTGTCCTAAAGACTTCATCGGTCATACTGCGTACACCATATAACCTAGAACGTTCGTCGGGTGAAACCCCGATGAACCACGCTTCCTCCAGGATCGATACTTACAGAGACATCACAAGTATTACAACAGTTTTCATACAAAATACCAGAGTAGCATTATTACAAAACAGCGGAAGTAACATTACGTAGCTTTATTACAATCACTCAACAAAAGTGCCCTGCCCAAAGGCCACACAATCTATTCCTCATCGGACGCTTCTTCAACGACCGTCATGTAGCAAGGGCCATAGCACACTTGCTCATGCGGTTCACCTGCAACAGGGGTTAACAAACCCTGAGTACAAAAAGTACTCGGCAAGACTTACCCGACGAAAAAAAAATTTGGAGAAGACTCAGGAATGCTGGCTAATGGGAATCAAGGTGAGGCTTTAGCAAGATCAAAAAAGACACCCTTTTTGCGAAAAGAGACTAAGTGAGTCCTTACTATAACAATCACTTGTCAAACATATGCCGAATTCCAAAACTTTCATTCTCACACTTTCATTATTACTACGATGCCGGGACTCGGATCAAGTCTCCCATATCGTGAAATGCCGAAGGTCATTAGGGTTAATGACCTAGGGTCACCCCTCAATTCCAAAATCAAGCAACGCTAATAGTGATTAAGGTTAATTACTAATTTATTAACCATTTTACAGTCGTTGAAAGCCACTAATTAACTTACTAATTGGAGATTAAGCAAATCCTAACTAATCAAAGGATTAATCAATTAAACATTAATTGATTAAGGTATTAATTAAGCATAAAACAAAAAAATTAGTCAAAACATGATCAAACTTCATAATTAAGATCATTGTCACCTAATTAGCACACAAAACAAAACTCATGATTTTTGGACTTATATTTTAATTATTAAAAATCATGGAATTTGCCTTTATTAATTAAAAGAGCAAAATTTTACACAGATAAAATTTATTGGAAAAACAAAGTTAGTATTTTTCCTAGGTAGAGCATCACTCAAGGAATCCAGAACATATTTTTGCACATTTTAATCTGCCCAAATAAAATTATGACAAAAAAGATGAAAACTGCATTTGGAAATTAAATTTGGAAAAAAAGAAAACATCTTTCTTTTTCCCATTGGGCTCAGCATGCGGCCCGAGCAGCCCAAGCACAGATGCCGGCCCAGCCCAGCTCCACGCACGCGGCGCGCGCCCCGCGCCTTCTTCTCTCTCCTTCTCGGCCGACGGGTGGCCCCACTGTCGGCTTCTTCTTTCTCCCTCTTCTTTTTCGGCCGAACCGAGCGGCGGCGACAAGACTTTATTTGGCGGCGACTCTCCGACGAAAACCGATCACACACACACGGACTCCCCCATTCCCAAAGCGAACTTCGTCAAGCTATTATACGACTACTACCCATCACCGGAGAGCACCCCCACACTGCGGTTAAAATGCCAAGACAACAACGGCGGCGCGACGGCGGTATGCCGTTTTTAGGGTAGGATAAATAGTGGAAGCGCTTTAGGAAGGTCGATAGGCTCACCTTGACTTGCTGCGCTAGTTGGTGGGAGGAGCGGAAGGCGGAGCGGAGCAGCTTGACCGCGGTGGAGCGACCACGGCGGCGCTCGTCGGCCGGATTTGAGGAAGACGATGGCGTCTAGGCAATTCCGACGACCAGATAAGGCAAGGACTGGTTCAGTAGGTGCGCAAGAGAGAGACGGGGTTAACTACGAGAGCTGGCCTGCAATCGTGGAGTGACGAAGATGAATCTCACCGGCGAGCTCACGGTGGCGTAAGGCAAACGACGAATTTAAAAAAAGATGACCACGGGCGATGGTGGTTTATATAGAGCAAGGGAGGGTCGAGGAGGTGGCCAGCACATTCAAGGCGTGGAGGTGGACGGTGATGCGTGAAACACGGGAAAACGCCGGAATTTCCACGGCGGCCGGCGGTGACTCACGGCATGGGCATGTGCAAGGTGTCCCCCCCCTTATAACACTGTAGCAGAGCCAGCACATCATTCCCCTTTTCAAATTACTCCAAAAATTTGAATAAAAGATGAAAAATTCCCAAAATACAGATTGTGCGAAATTTAATTCTCTACAACTTTCATTTAAGAAGTTTTGTCAGACTCAAATATTTTTTGAAATTGCATTTCAAATTTGAAAATAGAGCAAAAACCCTACTTTTTGGGAATTTAAAATTACTTTTAATTTTTGAATAAAAGATGAAAATCTCCAAAAATAAAAGTTGTTCCATTTAACAAGATCTACAACTTTCATATAGAAAGTCTTTCATGAAACTGAATAATTTTTTGAAATTGAGGTTAAAATGCAAAAGGGGACTATTCCCAATTTGGAGAACTTTTTGGAATTAGTTCAAATTTTATTCAAAAACTTGAAAAACTTTATATACCAAAGTTGTAGAGCTCAAAGAGATGCACAAACTGTATTTTTGGAGTTTTCCCAAATTTTGAATATTTTGAGATGAAATTAAGAAGGGGGCAAAAACACTTTGAATTTCAAGCCTTTTGAAAAGGAAATTCAAATTGGACTTTTGGGCAATTAATTAATGATGTTGTGGTACTTTTCAAACCCAACCAATAGCATACTTTCAAAGTACAAACTTCATACTTTGAAATGGTACCAAAGTTTGGTAACTTTTATTAACAAAATTAATCATGGTTAGCTCCTCAAAATCGAACTTGAAATTCAAATCCAACACTTTAACCAACTAGGGTTAGGGTTTGGGATTCGGATTTCAATTCAATTTTGATTCTTGCTTCTGCATCATTTGACTTGTAAAACATGGTTAGAGTGTAAGTCAGGGTTAGCCAAGCACTTGTACATACCAAGGTTGCTTTTAGTTGATCACTTTTAAAATCTTAATTAAGCACCTAAGTTTGCCTTAAATGGCATACACTATACACATGCGATATAAAGAGCGCAAACAAACCCTAGAATTTAATAAACTCCTTTTGGTTGTTTGCATTAGTGTTTTCTAATTATGAATGCTCATGCAATGATGATGATGACATGGTAGGTTTAGGTTAACGTAACACCGGGGTGTTACATTATATTCCCCTTAAAAGGAATCTCGTCCCGAGATTCAAAGCTTAGGGCTAAGTAATGGAAAAGGAAACGTGTCAAGCAAACACATCTTACATGGTTTCATAAGGGAGGTAGAAGGGTTCATATTACAAGTCTCATCTTTTCGGAAAGTCACCGCTCTTAGAGACGAACCGTAACTTAGGAGAAGGAAGGAAGAAACTCAGGAATTGCTCATTCAAGAATTCTTCGAGGGGGAATACGTCCCGGAAACTCACAGACCACAGGTATATTTTTGATTTCTTGCACCGAGGTTACATTGACTGTCTCAACCGCTCTCTTGGGGTTGGAAATTGGATAAGAAGTGGGGACCGGGTTGTCGCAAAAAAATGCTTGACTTAATGGTTCTATTCGGTGCATCTATCACGGCGCCATAATGACGTAGCCAATTCATCCCAAGGATCACATCTATATTCTGTTCCTTCAGTACTATCAGATCTGTGGGATAGAGATAACCCCCGAGAGATATAGAAACTTGATACACCATTTCCCGTGTGCATATACGCCCTCCCGGCGAGTGCACCAGAAATTCATCTTTGATTTCTTTTATGGGGATTTCATGCTTTTCAACGAAAGTATGGTTGATGAATGTATGTGATGCACCAGAATCAAATAATGTAAGTGCAGGATGACTGGCGACAGGGAACATACCCATTAGAACGGGTTCTCCTGCAAGAACATCCCCAGTTTGGACATGATATACACGCCCAGATTTCTTCCCGGCATTCACCTTCGGGACATGCTGTTGTTTACCCCTGCCTTGATTCTGGTACTGCTGGCTACCAGGTGCTTGCTGGAAGTTGGGATCACTCCTCTTTGGATAAGGACAATGTTGAATGAAGTGTCCGGACTCTCCACAGTTAAAACAGTGACCTCTACCAGTGGGCGAAGCCTGGGGAGCTGGTGGAGTGGGAGTTCGAATACCACGGGTATTCTACTGTTGTGGATAAGTTGAGACAGCGGGGGGTGAGTATACACCTGTTGTCTTTGGGCTTGCTTCTTTGTGGTGGGTAGTAATAGGGTTGGTGGCTTTGTTGGTGCTTTGTGGATAGCGGGATGGTGGTGGGTATCTTTGAGTAGGGTGGAATATAATCTTCTCGGCGTTTTCGGATTCCGCCGGATGGGTTAGAGGAAGCACGCCGCTCTTCACTCTTGTTTAAGCATGGATCTTTCATAAGATATTGCAATATCCACAGCCTCATAAAATGTGGCATTCGGATTTTGCAAATAAGGTGGGTTTCAATGTCACTCTTTAAACCCCTAATGAAACATTTCTTCTTCTTCTTTGTCGGTGTCCACATGCTCGACGCATACCGTGATAGATGACTAAACAGGTTCACATATTGCACCACTGATCGACCACCTTGCTTTATTGCTAGAAACTCTTCCAGCTTTGCTTGCATCACCCCGTCAGGAATGAAGTGCTGACGGAATGCATCTTGGAACGTGGCCCAAGTGACTTGTTTGTCCGACCGGGTCGACGTGCAAGGAAGTTTGCCCACCATGCAGATGCAGGGCCTCTTAACTGTTGAGCGGCAAACTTGGGTTTCAACAGGTCTGGACAACCCTCTAGCAGGTCAAACTTTTGATTTATAATACGAAGCCAATCATTAGCCTCTAAGGGTTCCTCAGCCCTAGTGAAGACTGGCGGACAGGTTTCTGTAAAATCTGCATATGTGATCTCGTCGTGATTACGACGACCCTGGTTCTCATATGGTGCATTCTGATTTTGCTGACCCATTTCCCGCAACAGACGGGAATTCTCAGTGGTGGCATTTACTAGGGCTGCCACTGCTTCAGCCAAAGACTGGGGTGCTGGTGGTGCATGCTGGGCCGCACCTCCCTCGTGTGAAGAACCAGCGCTAGTATGGTCAGACATCTGTTATAGACAAGATCATATTTATTCACAAACAAAACCTATAAGATTGAGGTCCTTAGGGCTAGCAAGAATAGGATTGATTTTACTTAGCCCAACCACTTTTTAACGGGGATATGATTTTAAACGAGTGAATTAAACATGATGCATGATCGAACCTACGGATCAAGCAAAAGACTTTTTGAATTTAACATAAGCATACTTTTAGTAATATAGGGCAAAAAGAAAACAACATGATACTCCGCTTAAGACTCTTTTAAATAGCACCTAGAAAGGCTACTAGAAAGAATTAAGACGGAGCAAAAGCAATTTGGACTAAACCACATTTATCTTTTGGATCCAAAATATTTTGAAGATTTTAAAAAGTAATACTGTGAGTATCTTTATAAGTACCGCTCTGATACCCTCTGTGGCAGAACCTTCTAAATTATATGGCCCACAAGCACCTGACATTGTCCTAAAGACTTCTGTCAGTCATACTCGTACACCATATAACCTAGAACGTTCTGTCGGGTGAAACCCCGATGAACCACGCTTCCTCCAGGATCGATACTTACAGAGACATAACAGTATTACAACAGTTTTCATACAAAATGTATGTGATGCACCAACGCCATTATCTATGTAGGGTCAGGACAAATTCACTATCAGTTCCCTGGATGGAGAGTGAAATGCCCATTTAACGGATATACTCAGAAACCCATGGAGTCAAAAAAAAAGAGTTTCCAAACCACCATCAAACCCACCGACCAAAGCAAAAAGCAACAAGATAAGGGTAACCAACAGCGGAAGAAGACACGCAAGTTTTAGCCCACGACAAGAGGCCAGCTTGATCACCAACCCAAACAAGAGCAAAGCAAGATGATTAAGATCAAGTACGGGCCAAATCCTTAGAGCATCAAGGAAGTAGAGATCAACCCCTGCACGGTGGGTGGCCTCCCAAAAAAACCAAGAGCAAAGGGAGGCAAGAACAAAAAAAGGTCAAGCCAAACCCACTCAACAACAAAACCAAATCCACACCACCACCAAAGACAGATCAAAAGGTGTGGAAATTCAAGAAAGCTCCAAAGCCACCCGCTGCACCAACACCAAAGCCTACCACCACATCACCAAGGAAAACCAAGATGGTGTGGCGACCAGAGGTGCCAGCATTCGTGCCTTCTTTTCCAAGCACGAATATTCCTTCCACTTCAGAAACCAAAGACAAGGAGAAGAGTCCTGCTCCTCGGACTCAAAAATGAAGAGCCCTCTACCAAAAGGTAAACTGGTAAGTTATCCTCACTAACATATAGGTTTTAAGCCAGCCTTGGGGGAGGACCCCGAATAAAAGTAATAATTCCCTCGCTTTTCAATAATAATAATAATAACAAGAAAATTAATAATAATAGTAAACATAAAAATAATAAAATGAATTCCACTCCAAATATGTGAAATATGCTATGCATAGTTTTTTCCTTGTTGAAATGATGAATAGTTGCTCTGTTTTATGATTCATCTATGCCTAGCTTATGACTTAGTTTTCTCCCAAGATTTAAGTTTATTGGTTTTAAAATATTCATTCTAGAAACCTGAAACCTTAGTGGGATGCATAAAGCTTGATCTAGTCTAGGGATGGTATGAAGCTTGATTTGGTAAGACTAAAAAATTTATTACAATCTTACTCGAGGAAAGCTTGAATACCGGAGTCTTAAAAATTTAAATAAAAACCAAAGTCCTTTGATATGATCTAAAGTAGATTACTTTGTTATGCACCCATGATCGAAAATCACATACACAATAAAAACCAATTTTTTGTTCTCTATGTATCAATTCTCTCTTAAAAGTCAAAAGAGATGCGGGCTATAAAAATAAAAAGATGCCATGCCAAAGAAGCATGAGCCAATAAAAGATGCCATACCAAAAAGGTATGTGCCCAAAAAAAAAAAAGAAGAGAGAATAAAACAAGGGGTGCAAAGACACCCGCCCGAAGCGAAAAAAATGGGTACAAAAAGTACCCGCCAGAGAGATAGCCCCACTTCTTAGAAAGACATAAAAGAGATAGTCATACATAGGAGTTCAAAAAGAAAAAGAAAATAAACTTTCTTTCCAATCAAAGTGTACAGCTTGGTAATTTGCTATGATCTAATCATTTGACTTTGCTCTTCATACAAAAATGCAAACTCCGGGAAGAAGCAATTCAAAAGAGTAGAATGTATACAAAATCTATGTCTACCTCTCTTGCTAAAATACCAAACCTAAAGACAAAGTGATAGCTATAAGCCCCACAAGTGACAAGTAAAAAGGATGAGTATAAAAACCAATTCATTTAGATCAAGAAGGAAAGCTTTGTTATAATCCTAGCACTTGTGAAACATAATCCGCATTGTAGCAACTACTCGATCAACAACCAAGTTCTTAGCTTTGCTTGAGGACGGGGAAAGGGTAAGCTTAGGGGATTTTGTTGGCGGTCATTACCGACATACTTTATGCACCAACTATTATCCAAAAAGGGAAAATTATCATAGATATATTCACATATACCTTTACTATTGACCTATTTCCACTTGTATTAGAGAATTATTGACTTACGGGAAACATACAAGAAATAGAGGAAAAGGTCACAAGAATACGCTTTCCAACAAGGCGTACTTCAACAAAATAAGCAAAGCCCAAATCAAAAGGACACAACTGGGCCAACAATCCACGAGAGAAGGGTCCGGGAGCAGCAGAGGAGGGCCATGGGCCAAAGCTAGAGGCTCGGGGGCCCACCCTTTGGTGCGGCCGCACAGTGCGGCCGCACCCCTAGGAGGGCCGGCCCGGCCCATCTTCGGCTGGCGGTTCATGAAGGCGGTGCTGAGGTCGGTTTGGCCCGGCATTTACTTCCCGCCCCTAGAACCAACCATTAGACTAGTATATAAGAGAGGGGCACTCCCTCATATTACACACAACACACTACACCTCTCACTTGTACTCTCAAGTGTACCTCTCCACTTTTCTCTTTATCCTTAGTAGTAGCGGAGGAGCAAGGCTCAACTTGTAAGAGGAGACATCTTGGCTACTCTTGGTATGAATACTATTCTTTCCATTATGCTCTTCTTCCTTTTTATCAATATAGCAATATTCTAGAATTAGAGTATAGTTCTTATACTATGATCTTATTGTGTAGACTAGGTAATAGTTTGTGTGATAGGATCATAGAACATAGAACTTATAGTTCATATGCCTTGTTCATGATATGCTTGCTAGTTCATAGTGTTCATATCATCTTCTTAGCATATAGAGCTCTGTTCTTAACCGTTCATACACTTAGATGATTAAGAATAGAGTTGTGGGAGGGATGGTGGTTCATCGCACAACATCCAAGTTCTTTACTTGTTTATCCGTAGGGTGAGAGACCCGAGGGGATTGGGTAGCTATTTTTATATGCGAGCATGGTGCTCGGGTATAGGGACAGCCGGTGATTGCACTTCATAGTCCACGGATGATGGGGGGTAGGCGGCGGTGGTGACAGCCTGTCCGTCCCTTGTAATCCCCCGTTCGGCTATGGTGTAGGAGTTTAAATTACCAACCATCTCGCTGGCAGACCAGCGGCCGGTGGTCTTCCGATCCATCGTAAACACAACTCTATCTCTGACTCATGTATTTATATGACTAACCACTATCTAGACATTAGCTGTATTAGGACCATTGCTCCCGTAGAATACTCATTATTCTTTATTCTTTTATTCTTTATGCTTCATTCATTTTTTCCCGCTTGAGAGGCATTTATCTGTGTGTGTCCACTATCATGAAAACCATATTGTTTACCCCTGTTATGAACATTGGTCTACCTTTTATACAACATATAGTATTCATGATTATGGTTTCATACTAAAATCTACACTAGCCTTCCTTTGGAAAAAAATATAAATACGACACCTAGGATTTCTCAGGTTGAAATGCTGCAACGGTAATTCCGTGCGCTTATGGGATTAACATCCCAAACGCAAAGGTTTACCGGATCACCAATTACCTCTTTCACGTAGTTGGGAATATAGTTTTAGTACTAGTGTTAAGGAATGCTGAAAGTGCGCCGTATAGCATCTCCAAGACACTAGCCGCTAAGGCTATAATCCTAATGTTATTAGGGATATAACTCTCTTGACAAAGGTAAGAAGAGTCTTGGCATGCCACGGTGCCCGTGCCAGGCTATTCTGAAACTATCATTAGAGGTATATCACTAGTGGCGATAAAGGGAATAGCGGTGAGGTGTGCCCCGGTGCCATGGCTGATCTAGTGATATGGTAGCCGAGGTACACCACCCCAAGCATTTCTTACTCATTATCGGGGATAGATTTACCTCTATTCTCAGTAATGATGTTAAGAAATGTGAACCGCATTTCTAGTGTTGTTACCAGGGGGTCCAAACCCGGTGATGTGTTAAATGCCAACAACCGATTGCCTACCTTAGCATCGGGGGTAACAAATATGGATTGGTTATTATTGATGATTATTCCGTTTCACTTGGGTATTCTTTGTGTACGATAAGTCGCAGGTACAAGAGAAGGTAAAGACCTTTGTTAGAAGAGCACAAAGAGAATTCAGTCTTCCAATCAAGAAGATAAGAAGTGACAATGGGACTGAATTCAAGAACACCCAAGTTGAAGAGTTTTTTGACGATGAGGGCATCAAACATGAGTTCTCAACTCCATACAACCCTCAACAAAATGGTGTAGTAGAGAGGAAGAATAGGACACTCATTGATATGGCAAGGACAATGCTAGATGAGTACAAGATGCCGGACATCTTTTGGTGTGACGCCAAGTCAACACCGCTTGCCATGCTATCAACCGCCTCTACCTACACAAGATGCTCAAGAAGACCTCATATGAGATATTAACAGGTAACAAACCTAAGGTGTCTTACTTTAGAGTGTTTTGGTGCAAGTGTTTCATACTTGTTAAAAGACCCCGAACCTTTAAGTTTGCACCTAAAGTTGATGAAGGTTTTCTTCTTGGTTATGGATCAAATGAGCATGCCTACCGTGTCTTCAACAAAATCATAGGTCGAGTTGAAGTCACTATAGATGTGACATTTGATGAATCTAATGGCTCTCAAGTAGAGCAAGTTGATTCAAGTGTTGTAGGAAAGGAGGATCCACCATGTGAGGCAATCAAGCAAATGGCTATTGGTGATATTAGACCGCAAGAAGATCAAGCAACGAAGAGGAAGATCCCCAAAGTGTTCTTTGCACCAATTTCCGCTAACGTACTCGACAAGCAGGGTGCAGCACACACACACTGCAAACCAGCGAGGCGGCGCCGCTTTTGAGGGCAGCATTGCCGCCCCCACTACTCCTGCGGCCGGCTTCTCGACTCTGCAACACCACTTCCACGGCTAAATCTTGATCCCATTCTTGAGCAAGAAGAAGATGCGAGGTCCACGGAAGAGCAGCAAGCCATTGAGCATCAAGGCTTCACCAAACAATACAACGGGATCATCCCGTTGACAACATCCTTGGGAGCATTCGAAAGGGGGGGGGTAACAACTCGTTCTCATTTAGCAAATTTTTTTGTCAATATTACTCGTTTGTTTCCTCTTTGGAACCTCTCAAGGTAGATCAAGCACTTGGAGATCCGGTTGGGTGATGCTATGCAAGAAGAGCTCAACAACTTCGAGAGAAACCAAGTGTGGACCTTGGTGGAAAGACCCCAGACGAATGTCATTGGCACCAAGTGGGTCTTCCGCAACAAGCAAGATGAAAATGGCATGGTGACAAGAAACAAGGCAGGATTAGTGGCTCAAGGCTTCACTCAAGTAGAGGGCTTGGACTTTGAAGAAACATGCACCCGGTGGCAAGGCTTGAAGCAATCCGTATGCTTTTAGCCTTTGCTGCCCATCATGACTTCAAGCTATATCAAATGGATGTCAAGAGTGTAATCCTCAACGGCCCAATATAAGAGTTGGTGTATGTTGAGCAGCCCAACGGTTGTGAAGATCTTAAGTTTCCCAACCACGTCTATGTTGGTATAAATTAAGCGCACTTCATTAAATAAGTTTTAAGTAGAATTATCCGCAAGGGCACGGATATCATACAGGTGTCACATTTTACCAGGAGGTTTTAAATATCGTATCCACGGGGAACAGCTGTGATGATGACAAAGTGTATAGACTTAACCCTACAATTAGGCTAGATAATATCAAGAAAGAGGAAATAGCTATTGAACTCTAGTTCTAACAACAGGTAAGCTTTGTATAATACCGTTCTAACTGGGCAAGTAACCGAATAGGAGAAGAAACAAAATCTAGAAAGAATACAGCCACGAAGAAGCACCGACATTGACAAGGGAACTCCTCCAGAACTCTACTCCTCTACTCTATCTCTCTTACTAATCTAAACAAGACTAGATCTAGAAGAACTAGTCTCTCCTAATTGTTACAACTAGATGAACTAGAACTAGATGAACTAGAACTAGATCAACAAGAGGGACCCTAACCCTAATTATGTAGAGAATATGAAGCACCGGGGTAAAATGCCTCTAGGAAGGGCCTTGGGGTGTCATTATATAGGCCGAGGTGGAGTAGGGGGCAAGGAACCACCACGTCATCGATCCACGTCTTCATGTTGTGTGCACCGTCGGATCAAACCGACCTTAAATCGACGTAAGGGATGCTTTTGCTTGACTTCCAGGAAGCGTGGGAGGAAGACTCCGAGGGGGGAGCGCCGCCCCTTGACCTAGGGCACCGATCGGGGCGCCAGGCGGTGCCGGCCGGCCCCACCTGGAGGCCCCTACGGGTCCCGCCCTAGACTAGGTATTGTATTCATGTATCCTTTTCATGTCTAAAGTTCTAATAATATTGACATTATCCACGGTCAACAACCCCAAAAGCTTACCTTTTTGCGGTCAGCTGCAAACAACCTAAGCCTAATTATTAAAATATTTGGATCGGAGTTTCTTTAATACTTTTATTTCTTTTAAGTACACATTTTGCTTTTAAACATAAATTTTCTTCGGGTTTTACAAAAGCGCTCTAACTTTTAAACTTACCCATTTTACCTTTAACTATGGAGCTTTTCCGCTTTTGCATAAGTCTTGAACAATCAGAAAGATAGAGCAATCAAGTCAAGCACTATGTCTCAAATTCTTTCACAACGGTACCAATATTAGGAGTTTTGTGAGTTTTCAAAATAAAACTTCGGAGCATAATTGTATGACACCCTCAAGTCTCTTATTATATATGGTATTTATAGATCTCGAGGCATTAATGATGTTATGCCTTCCTACAACTAAGGATCATAGTGGAGCTTATAGGAGTGGCAATAACAAGGATGAGCATACTTGCAATTCATATATTGTAAAGGCAAACAATGGATCCATAGAGAATCGAGGCATACAATCAAATTAAGATGTGCATGTGTATGGAATATGGTGGATAGGTGTATTTATGGTATTTAGTGGCTAATCCTAATTCTACTTTTTGCTCTTTAAAAATAACTCCCCCCTTAGAACTTTTTCGAGGGGAAAACATGGGCTATCTTTTATTCTCTCTTTCTTTCTCTTCTTCTTCTTATTTTTTTAATCCGAAGACGGACATCTATGTACCCATTGTTTTAATTGTTGGATACTTGTCCATCTTTTACTCCTCTTTTCTTCTATTCTTTTTTTAATACTTTTTGCATAGCCACATGCATCCTTTGAATATATAAATAATTGGAGATAATGATAAGAAATTAGAGCAATTAAATGGGGCTTTTTGTCCTATAGGGTATATTTTGAGTGTTTACTCCTAGTGTAGGAGAAAAAATATTTTTAAGGTGGATACGGATGAAAGTGAAAATGACTGCACTTACACCCAGGTAGGAGTAATGCATATGTGGGTGGAGTGCGTAAAGTGATCTTGATTTTAAAAGCATGGAAAGACTCTCATAAGGTATACAACAAAGGTTGAGTCGAACTCAATGTAAAACAAGCAGCATGAATCGTAAATATTTTCTAACGCTAAATGTATTATATGGTTTTGGTAGGAATTTAAACTTTATCATACAAAGAGCTCATCATGTAGATTTTAGGTTTTCAAAATAAATCTCCAGAACTTAGTAATGCTAGGAATAAGATAAATAGCTTAGCTTAGACCTTCATGTATCATATCAATCAATTACCTAGACTTAGCTCAAGCATATGCCTCCACAAGTTTGAGGGTTCGAGTAAATTCTTATATCAAGTAGTCATGTCCAAAAACTCGGGGAGAATTCATGGTTTGAAAACTAGGCACTTGAAAGGAATTACTATAGAGCAACTATTCATCATCTCCAAGATAAAATTTTAATGTTCTCTAGTTTTTATTTAACTCTTACTAACTAGACACACTCTATGATCACACCTTAATATATAGATAAGTATTTTTGTTTTTTGATTTTAAATTTGTTATTCATCTTTTTTTATTTCTATTGGACTCACAAGACTCTAAAGACATGGACCTTCATGTGCCCATATATTTTTGGTATTTCTATGACTATATAAAATAGACTCAATAATCGCCTAGCTATAGTTACCTAATAACTAGGGGATGCTCCTCCCCCAAGCTAGATGTTTGCAATACTTGGTGTTGATGATCTTTAGGGTAAGCTAACAGCAGCATCACGGTGGGTGCCACTAATAGACTCTCTCCCTTGTCATAATGTTGTTCTGCATAATTACACTCCAAAAAGAAAACCAAAACTCGAGGGCTCGAATTTAATAAGAGGTTAGCGATCGACCAATAAGTAATTGATTATTCTTATGAGTTGATTTCAGATTGACAAGTTTTAGCGAGGATTCTCTTTTTTTAGAATTTTCTAGTTTAATTATGCAGAAATTAAATATGTGTGCATGATATATATAGTTGTATTTTTATGCCTCCGCGAGAGAATATTTATTCTTATGGGGCTTAGACTTTTTTCAATGCAAGAAAGTGAATACATTTTTTTTTATGTCACCACGGTAAATATTTCTACAGGGTTACCACAAGTTTATTCACGTGGGGATTTTAATATTTTATGATCATTAAATGAAGCAATAAAGATTTTTTTAATATTTATGAAGATGAATATGTTAAAAGTAAAATTATTAATGTAGATAGGAATACTAATTAATTAGATAACTACCATATTACCTTATGGCAAAGTACGAAAATTAAAATTTACCGATAGGTCTTCTTCTTCCTTTTGTTGTTATCTCTCCTTCTTGAGAGATGGAGGTCGTGATGGTTGTATACCTCTAGTGATGGTAATGTCACTTTTATTCTTTGGTTTAGCCCGGCGGGTTGAAATAGAGCTTTAATAGTAGGCTGGCGGCATCTTGCTTTCGGTGTGCATGTTCCGCAGGAGAACTTTCACTTGTAGAATTAATAAACTTTGCTCGATGTGTTGTCCTGTTTGCAAAACTAAAGGCAGAGATCAAGTGCATGGACTGCGAGGTGGAAAAACACCAATGAGAACCAAATCTATTTCTTTCTCCATCTTTAGGCACATTGATTAAGATAAAGTTGGTGTTACATGAATGGTTTATTTATGACATGAGTGGTAAGATCAAAAGCTTAAGCATTGAATGTTGCATTTAAGTTTACATGGCACAAAATTGAAATTGCTTAACCAATGGAAGGATTGTCTATCTATATATAAATTTTCATATGAGTATGACTATCGTCTTCCCAAGATTAAATATAATGTTTTAACTTATTTGGTTAAGACTGAGATTAAGAGAACGGTGCCATGAACAATCTTAAAAGGCGGATCATGTTGAGTTAATCGGGTTAATCAATTTAAGTTGTAACTCTAACATGTTTGTGTTTTCATTTATGTGCACACCAAGATCAAAGAACAGCCGGTGACCACTTACCTTAGGATATTACCTTCATTATTAGGCGTGATGGCACTAAGTTATGAAGGGTAAATGATTGGTGATCCTTTCTCTTGCATCTTGAGTTGTTCATGGACATCTTGTCTCCTCTGTTGCACTCATTCTTTTGTCATCTTTTGCTTATTTGATCTTTTGACTCTTTTTACTCCAGTCATTATTATGTCTGCAATAGATTAGTGAACAACATATACCCAAAAAAAAAAAAAGAATATACAAATTTTGAACATAGGTTGCTTGTCCAGTATTTTATTTTTGTTCTGTCTATGCTAATGAAAAGATAATATTGATATTATTTTAGCATAGATCATGTTTTATACAGACATGGCTTGAGGCCAAGTAACTTGTAGTAGAAGATAAAGTGAATGATCTATTAATACTCACAGTTCTTCCATCCACGATGAATGAGCTATGTCTTCTTCTACAAAGTTATTGAAGCCCGTCATGCACCCTACTTCATCTCTAATTTAAATTCATCTCATGACTTACCCAATTAAGTTGAAAGTTTTCCTGCAGGGGTTAGTCCACAAAACATCCAATGTCTACTACAGTATATTATCAGTTCAAAAATCAATCTAGACACCACGTCTAATTTGACTTAGGAAGGCATTTTAACCTTAGCACCACATTTAATTTAAAAAAACATTTGCAAGTAAAATCAACACACCTTAAACTAAGCACCATGCCTAATTCAAAAGCTGTATGAAATTTCTCCAAGCGTTAAGCATACTATAGCAAACAAAGGTAACATGAAAGTTTCTAGAGTGTTATTCAAACGGAGATGAAAGAGCATGATTAACAAATTGAATAAAGGTAGAGACAACCAATATTAGTAATATAGAATTTTCTAAATAAGACCATTCCCCCAAGCTGGAATTTTGCAAAACAAAATTAAGTTTGGATGGATTAATGTTGCATTATGATAGGTTAGTTATACTGGGCGGCTGCCATTAGTCATTTTCTCACTTTAAACCTGAAATGGTTAGTGACAAAAATATCCAAAGGAATATTTTGATAATTATATTTTTATGCTAAAGGTGCAAGCTCAATTTATTTTTAAGAGTGGTTATTTTTGGGACACAAAGTTGTTCTTGGGAACCTTCTCGATTATCCAGTTGGTGAAGGGGTTTCCTTTAGAACTTTAGCCTTTGTGCACCTATATCAAGATTACAACGAGATCTACAATTTTTATGATAAACATATGCATCTACAACCACGCTTTTAATGATTTTATGAAGCAGGTAAAATAAGAGGGTTGAAGATCTCGTGTGTGATAATGTTATAGAGACTCATTGATCCAGGAGATTTCTCATATGACCATGGATCGATAGGGTGTTAATGAAATAATTTCCATGCTCATCGATGTGATCTCCCTTTTCAAATTCCAAGGGTGTCTCTTCATGGTTGTCTATCGGCAACAAGTTTGCCTCTATTATTTTATGTCTATGATATTTATTGGATGTTTTATTTTCTAGGATTTTTCATGAATCGATGTCTCCAAGGTTGGTCTCATCTAAAGCTTCGTCTAAACTTGGGTGAGTTCTGTTTATTAAAGAAATTGATTTAAGCTCACCATTTGAATTTAGACCAAGTTTAGATGCTAGTACTAAAATTCATCCTCTTCCATTCATTCTTTTACAATAGCATATGTATTTCTAGTATATTTTACGCATTCTGCCATTGTCGTTGCTCTTCTTGGGCATTCCTATAATCTTCATGACTCTTATTATTGAGATGTCTTGATGGATTTCTAGGGTTATTATGAAGTTTAGTAGAAAGAGCATAAAAAGATTCATTGGGGTCAAGAATGGGTTTAGAGATGGGTTCGAGAGATATTTCTTGTGGGCATAAAGGGGAGAAGATACAATTTACTCCTAAGTGGCTTGGCTCTCCTTCTATGGCATCATTCGACATGCCATCCTTGAACTCTTCCCAGTGTCATTCAGGAGGGAAAGAAAGTTGACGATACTTTTTCCAAAATGCTCTTCTAAGAAGATTTGATGTGTATTGATTTACGAGCATCTTAGCTAACTGGAAGTCTAAATCATCTAAGTGGAATTTCAAAGGTTTAGGATCGATAGCTAAATCTTGGGAATGAAATGATTGTGTTTTAACTACCAAGACTTCCGTGTCTAGTTCGGGTGATAAGTTCTTCTCTTCCTTGGGGAGCTCAGAATAGGCTTGAACAACCTTTTCTAGCGTAGGCCTTGCTTCAGTTATAGGTAAGTGAAGAAAAGCTCCTCCAGAGGCTAAATCAAAGGATTCTTTAGATTTCTTGGTAAGACCCAAATAAAAATATTGAATAAGTACAGGGTCTGAAAAACCAAGGTCAGGGCCAAATGTAACAAGTTCATTAAAACGCTCCCATGATTTACTAAGAGATTCTTGTTTTAGTTGCCTAAAAGTTAGAACCTCTTTTTGAAGGTTAACTACTCTATGGATGGGAAGGAAATATAAACAAAATTCAGAGTATAATGTTTCCCAATCACCTTGCATACTCCCTACGGCTCGATTATACGAACCTTTGGCTCTTCCAATCAAGGAAAATGGAAAAAGCTTCCATCTAATAGTCTTATCGGACATGCCCGGCAATGCGCAAGCATGCAGAATCCTTTCAATTCTAAAAGTGTGAGTATGGATTTTTCGTTACCTTCTCCGAGAAGGGTTTATCCTAATCATATTAATTAAACATGGGCGCAGCTCATAGCTAGGTGTTATGATAGTTTCATTAGATTTTGGTGGCCCGAAGCTTTCACGCATGCCATAAAGACAGATAGGAATAGAATTATAAGCATCCATAAGGATGAACACAAAAATAATGAAGAGAATGGGATAAAATAAGAAAAGATAAAAGTATAATACAAGATTAAGCTAAACTAAGTCAAAATCAACAAACCGTTCCCGACAGCGGCGCCAAAAATGCTTGTTGGTATAAATTAAGCGCACTCCATTAAATAACATTTAAGTAAGATTATCCGCAAGCGCAGATATCATTACCGGCGTCACATTTTACCCGGAGGTTTTAAATATCGTATCCACAGGGAACAGTTGTGATGATGACAAAGTATATAGACTTAATCCTACAATTAGGCTAGATAATATCAAGAAAGAGGAAATAGCTATTGAACTCTAGTTCGACAACCGATAAGCTTTGTATATCTTTGTTCTAAGCGGGCAAGTAACCCGAATAGGAGAAGAAACAGAGTAATCTCCTACCAAGCACCTATAAGCCTATCGGTCCTATCAATGGGAAGTGGACTACGAGAGAGGATTCAATGAAGCTATAAAGTCACCTTCGCGAGCTACCACTATCGGCTAATCGGGGGGACATCCACAAGTAAACCTAGCCTAGGCACCAAGCCTACACTATGAAATACTACTTCAACCAAGTAATGACCAAGATCAAAGCACTCAATATGAGCTGTGAACTTAAGAACAAATAAGAACAAATGCTTACTTGAATCGGAATGATGAATACAAAAGTACCTCGAAGCAGCTCAGGGGCGAGGGAGCTGAATCGAAGAATAATCAGCCACGAAGAAGCACCGACAGCCGGAACTCCTCCGAATCTCTACTCCTCTACTCAATCTCTCTAATCTCTAAACAAGACTAGATCTAGAAGAACTAGTCTCTCCTAATTGCTACATCTAAATGAACTA